>PVKA01006642.1:13508-82472 GCA_004027165.1 Ctenomys sociabilis | reverse complement strand
GCATGTGTGTGTGTGTGTGTGTGTGTGTGTGTGTGTGTGTCTTTTGAAACAGGGTCTTGCTATAGTTTTAGACTGGCCTTGAACTCACTGTGTAATTCATGTGCTTTCTTTTTGTTTGGTTAGTTTTGTTGTTGTTGTTTTTTGTGGTACTGCGGATTGAACTCAGGACCTTGTGCTTGCCAGGCAGGCACTTATTCTATTGAGCTATCTCCCAGCCCAAAATATAGCACTACTCCTGGCTTGGTTTAGTTTTTTTTTTTTTTGAAACTAGGGATTGAACTCAGGCCCTTGCGCTTGCCAGGGAAGCACTTACTCTACTAAGCCATCTACCTGGCCCCCATTACTGTATAATTCAGGCTAACGTCAAACTCATAGTGTTCCTCCTGTCTCAGTCTCCTAAATGATAGAATTGTGGACATGTGCCACCATGCCTGGCTCATACGTATTTTTGTAAGTTTTTTTTCCACTCAATATTATTGTCAGAGGTAAATTCATATTGAAATATAAGCTTAGTTCATTCATTTTCATTGTTGGTTAGCTTTCGATTGTGTGAACAGTTTATTAGCTGCTCTTCTGACAGTGCACTTGGATTGTAATAAATATAATGCAAACAATGTGTAGTACAGAAAGCACTTACTGTGGACCAGTAGCATTCTTGATGTTTTCATATGCCTGGAACCTCCAGAAGCCTTGTGACCTGGTGTCATTACATTGCTCACTTTACAGATGAAAACATATAAGCAATGGGATGTGAATTAGCTTACCTTACTCAACATTATTCAGCCAATAAATGAAATTGCTGGACCATAGACTTCACGTATGTTTAGCTTCCTAAGATGATGCCTAATCGTTTTTTAAAGTGATTGTACTAGTCAATACTCCCACATACAACATATGAGTTTCCATTTCCTGCATCTTCACCCACTTAATTTTGCTAATTTTGTGGGTATAAATGCTATTTTGATTTCAGTTTGCATTTCCATGATTCCTAATGAGGTTAAGCATATTTTTGTATATTTATTAACCATTAGTATTTCCTCTTCTGGAAACATAAAACATCTGTTCATGTCTTTTGCCCCCTTTTCTATTGATTTGTCTGCCTTTTCCTTTACAAATTACAGTTCTTTACATTTTCTTTGTCAGTATTATGAGTTTCAGATAGCTTCTCAAAGTTCATAGCTTGTCTTTTTGTTTGCTTCCTTTTTTTATTCTTGTCTTTTAATTCTTTAGTGTCTCTTGACTGTAAAGTTCTCAAAGAGTAAATGTACAAGTTTTAGGCTGAGTTTATGTGGTTTTTAGTTCTTAGGCAGAGTTGGAGAGTAACTCCTTTTCTCTCCCTTCAAGAATGATGGTGACTAGTTTTTATAGCATAGGACAGACTGAGTGATTTTCATAACACAGATAAGTTAATTGATAAAACTTTACATAAATTCCTGGAACCTTATGGATTTTGTTTTTGTTTTGTTTTGTTTTTTGGCATGAGGAATCAAACTCAGGGCCTTATGCTTGCCAGGTAGCCACTGTGCCACTGAGCTGTATCTCTGGCCCAGTAACAATTTTAAATAAGAACAAATATTTAAAAATAAGCACAGCCCTGGTTGCCAGAGGACTGTTTCTTGTGTCATGATTTCTCTCCAAATATCTTGCCAGGTTGGCCACTCTTCTTGGAGATATGCTAACTGAGGCTCTAAAAAGTAAGACCTGTAGCTAAATGTGATCCAAGGGTCATAGGCAAAATGGGAAAAACTGTCATAGGTAGACTTCTGCAGCAGGACAGTTTGGAGCCTTGGCATACCTTCTCCCCCCACTATTTTGATTGAATGCATACTTAGTTGCAAGAATGCCACCTAACCCATTATAGAAAACAGTTACATGTGTCTATCAAAGCAGCAGTTTGGGCTATCAGGTGTGACTAATAACTATGGCTGTCAAAACAATGAGAAGCCTATATAGAGAGATACTCTAGTCAGATAAACCATTAGCCTGGGGCCATCTTAAAAACTCTTTTTGCTTTTTGCCAGTGTAAAAAATTTTTATTCTTTCTGATTCTTATTACAAGAGATCTCTATTAATTGACATATGAAAGTCCTGACTAGTGTATTTACTAGTGTTTAAAAATTGTACGAGAGGGGCAACCTGCTCGGGTCCCCCTTCTGTCCCTCTCTGACAGAAGCTTTTCTATCCAATAAAGTTTCTTCCCCAACCTCCATTAAAAAAAAAATTGTAAGAGAAAAAAACAATGAGTTATTATGATTCAATTTGGCCAATTAGTGCTCTCTGGTCTATTAATAGTTGTCTTACATGTGCCTGTCTGTCCAGTATGTGACTTATGGTAATACTTATAACTGTCTCTGAACACAACAATTTTTTCTTTTTCCCTGTTTAAAACATTTGCTTAGGTTCAGAAAGATAGCTCAGGGTCTAAGAGCTTGCCTGGCAAGCACAAGAACCTGAGTTCAATCCCTGGTCCTGCCAAGCTGGCCACCAAAATCAGGCGTGGTGGCACATGCCTATAATTCCAGTGCTGGGGGGGCTGAAATAGGAATCACTACAAGTCAGAGCTGTGTAGCAAGACCCTGTACCAAACACTTACATTAAAAACAAAAAAGGCAATAACTTAACTGAACTTAAAAGATATCATTAGTGCTGAGGATATGCTTCTACCCAGGTTGACAGCTGATCAAAATTATGTCAAGACTGGTTTTATAAATATAATGCATAGTGTTGTCTATACACAATAACTTGAAAGTCTTTCCTTGGTCAAGAATAATATATCAGTTGTTACAATGTGATTCTCATAGGTCATTAAAAATTTATTAAGATTATGCTGGGCGTGGTGGCACAGGCCTGTAATTCCAGCACTTGGGAGGCTGAGGCAGGAGGATTGTTGTGAGTTCGAGACCAGCCTGAGCTACAAAGTGAGCTTAAGGCCAGCCTGAATTGCATAATGAGACCCTGTCTCAAAAAGGCAAAAAAAAGATTATATGAGATCCCTTTAGCCTTAGGAAGACTGCTAGACAAGATTTCCCCTAGTGAATAAAGGAGCAGTTGCCTAGAAATATTTTCTTCCAGTCTTTGTTCACTGCTGGGATCCCAATAATTTCCATATAGGAGACACATGCCAATGAATGTTGCTAAATATATTATTGTGATTATATTTACATTGGCCATTGTCAAAAGGTTGTCTTCTGTGGGTAAAACAATACAGTTTTCTTATTAAAAGATGCTCTTGGTACAAAATTATACTAAGAGACAAAGGTTTCCTATAGCTTTTACATTCATTATTGCTAATCTCATGGTGTACTAAGCGTATTCATGCCTTCCAGGTGTACAGGTCTTCTAAGATGTAAAACTGGGGTTGTTTATGGTGATAACCTTTATATAGTCTTAGATATCTATCTACCTTTCTGTTGTGTTCCAGCTAACTTGTGATGAGAGATATATGTGAAACCAACATGAGACCACCAGTTAACTGATAGATTTTTTTAACTTTTTTTTTTTTTGCAGAACCAGGGATTAAACACAGGCCCTTCTGCTCACCAGGGAAGCTCTTATTCTACTGAGCCATCTCCCCAGCCCAGTTTTTTTTTAAACCTACATGATGTATATATTATGTATGCATTACTACATTTAGAAATGCATCAAGTAATCCAAACAATGTTACACATGAGTATGATGGTGCATGCCTATAATAGGAGCTGAAGCAGGAGGATCATCGCAAGTTTGAGGTCAGCCTAGGCTATGTAGTGAGTTCAAGGCTAGCCTGAACTATATAGGCCCTGTCTCAGAAAAATGAAAATAAGTAATAATAATAATAAGGCTAGACATTATAAATTTTTAAGGTTTTTCAGATGTCTAGCAAGTTGGGAATTACAATATTTCCCTTATATTATTTGGAGGTATATATATCATCCCTGTATCCTATACCCTACATCACCTCCAAGATGTCCCCAGTAATTCTGGCACTCAGGGTTCACATTCTTGTGTTATTCTTCCTCATACTGAATAAGTTTATCTCTGTAACCTTTAGAGCATTAAGGAACTGATGAGAGTCTGACCTTCAAGTCTGGGTCATTTATATGTTATACTTTTACCTTCCTCTTTGTCAGACCATTCAACATGGGGAAGTTACCTCCCATTTACTTATCCAATCTTGATAACTTTCTTGATAACATTCTGGGAAATGTCTGTGTGGAGAGGAAGTGAGGTCACTTGTCAACCTTATTAATTAGGGACAAAGATGCTACAGCCCTAGCCAGAGAGACTGCAAATCTGGTCAAACTTGTTTTTTTTAATTTTTTTTGGCCAAACTTTAACTGTGACCTCACATGAGCTCCTGAGCCAGGGCCACCCAGTTTCACTCTTCTAAATTTATCACACACAGTAACTGGGTGATAATATGTGTCAGCAGTAGTAATAGAAGTATTGTTATATAGCAGTAATTAATACACATTAATGAATATCTTTTAGTAGTAATCTCCTAGTTTTAATCTGAAAATGCTTTTAATTAACATCATTCTTAAAATATAATTTATCTGTATCTAAAATTATAACAATTAGTTCCTCCTAACACATTGAAGATATTTTTTTTTCATTCTTTTCTGAGTTCAATTATTATTTGCCCATTGTCAGATAAAAGACTTGTATGCAAGTAACTTGGGACTTGAGAGTTTTCGTGTCTAATTTTAATAATCAAGTTCCTCTGCACATCTGAGGTCTGTTATCAAAAGGCTATCATTAAAAAGATTATAAAGAAGGAAGAAAAATGTTAAGTGTTTTGTGTTCTCTACAAGTAATTAGCATTGATATCCTAAAGTTATCACATCCTGAGAGTAGCTGAAAATTAGTTTATTTATAACCTTATGTCCCTCTGCTTCATAGAAAGTCACATGCTAGGGAATAAAATATACCAAAGCAACAGAGCACAGTGATACATTCCTATAAACCCAGCTTTTGGGAGTCAAATAAAACAAACAGACATACTAGTGTATCTCATTGCTAACCAGAACCAACTGATTGAAATGATAACCAATGTGCAGATAGTATGTAGACAAATGCATTGCCCAAGTGATGCCCAGGATAAACCTGTTGCATTCTAGAGAATGCAACAGGGTCTCACTATATAGTCCAGGCTGGCCTTGAGCTCACTATGTAGCCCAGGTTGGCTTGGACCTCAACAGCGATCCTCCTCCCTCAGCCTCCTGAGTGCTGGGATTACAGGTGTGTGCCACCACACCTGACAGAGTAAACCATCAGGTGGTTAAAAATGAAGAGTTCTCACTCACAAAGGAAGAGCTTTCTTATAATTTGCACTTTATGCTGTTAAACTCATGCTGAAAATGCTGTCTGGGGAGAAGATTGAGCTTATTCTGCCCATTATGATGAAGTAACTAAAGCAGAGAGAAAAGTGTCTTGCTTCTATGGCAATGTTATGGTATTTGTGTAGTTGTACCCCCAAATTCTCATGTAGTCACTGGGGTGGGCTTCTAGAGTTTGTGATTAATTCATGATCCAATGCTGGGGTTATGGTTATGAGTACTACACCTGCTCTGGGGTTGGGTAGCCTGAGTACAGTACAGGGAGAGGAATGAGGCTTGCTAGCTGCCATAGCTGCTGCTCCTCCCTTTGCTCTTTGTTGTCTTCCACCTCCATGAACAGCTTCCTCTTGCCATGTCCCACTCTGCCTTGGAGCCAGCTGAGTATGGACTGAAGCCTCCTCTCATTAAACCTCTCCTTCCTTAATTTAGAGTGTTGGATATTTTGTACTAGCAAAGAGAGAAAAGTAACTGAAATAGGCAACTACTGCTTGGTAGGACAAGAGAGTAATCTAGGTCTCTTATCTTCTATTCCTGTGTTTATTTGCCCCAGTTCCAAAGAGGCCCACATTTTCATTCAGAGACTGTACCTGTTCTGTTTTGTTTTTATTTTTGTTTGTTTTATTTTGTGACAGGGCATCACTGTTTAGTGCACGCAGACCATGAACTTACTATGTAGCTCAGGCTGGCCTTAACCTCCAGGCAATCCTCCTGCCTCAGGCTCCAGAGTACTGGAATTACAGACATATGCTACCACACTCAGCTTCATTTTTTAAGCTCTGTATAGATCTTTCTCCTTCTTCCTTTTCTGTACAAAACATGGTTGCTTCACTGATGATGTCAGAAAGGAGATACAGAGGTGGAATATGACAATTGGGGATAGATTTGAAACAGTGGTAAGATGCAGGTTGAGAAAGGAAAAAAAAAATACAAGTTAAGGATCATTTATAGATACGATTTTCGGCTGTTTATCCTTTATCTATGGTCAAGGACAAACTACGGTAATTTAGAAAGTTGCCAACAGTCCTTACTATGTTTTTGCTCTGGTTTCTATTCATTTGGCAAGTATACACCCGAATTCTTTCAGACTTAGTCTAATGGGACCTAAAGAAATAGAGAATCTACTTGTGCTCAAATGCTGTGTCCTCTCTGAAGCTTCAGCCCAGTTCTTCAGTGATCTTTTATATATATATATATTATTGCTTCGCTGTACATTACCTTTAGCTAATTATCTGATAGACCTAAATTCTGTCCCCTCAACTAGGTTATAAACTACTCAAAAGCAGAGACTAAGCCTCATGTGTTTTCTGTCTTTATCTCATGGCTCTGAGCATACAGCTTAGAAAGAACTGTGCAATTAATGGCTGGTGGATGGCCTTCTTGTCATGAATACTTCCTCATTATTGCTCTGATTTTGACTTCCTGTTGATGTGGCAGCAAGAGGCTATCTTTAAAGGCTCAGTGTCCACAAGGTAGAGAAGTCTCAGGGTACAGGGAATGAGGGGATAGGCCACCACCTCCTGCCTGTTTAGTGTAGCAGTTGCCTCACTGCTCTTACTGGAAGGAAATTGATCCCAAAACAAAGCAAACGGAGGAAGGCTAAAACATAAGAAATAAAGCTGACTATGGTGGTCCCAATCATAGCATTTTTATGTTTTGCCTTTTATCAGGACCTGTTACACTTTGCAATCTCTTAGTTAATCCATATCATAGTAATCAGTAGGAACTGTCGTGGGGTTTTGTCAGTTTGTTTGTTTTTGAGACAGGGTTTCACTACATCATAGTTCAGAGTGGCCTTGCACTCACTATATGGCCCAGGCTGGCCTCAAATTTAGTGATGCTCCTGCCTCACCCTCCCAAATGCTGGAATTACAAGCATACACCACCATGCCCAACCTGGAACTTTTTTTATTTCACATGAAAAAAACTGAGATGGAAATATAGACTACCCAACAATGAAAGCAAGGAACGGCCAGGAAACAACCAAATCACCGAAGGCAGAAACACTCAGGATAAGCAAGGGACCATGACTTGATGTTCAGGGATTTTTTTAAATATATTTATTTATTTATTTATGTATGTATTTATTTAGGTATGGCAGATGAACTCAGGACCTTTGTACTTTAGGTAGGGTCTTGCTTAGTTATTCACTCATTCTTTCGACTTCACCTCAGCCTCTCAGAGTACAGAGGTTACAGGTATAGGTTACCACACCTGGCTTTCTTTGATTGTCTCATTTGTGATGAACTTCAGTGAAATTTCCAAATGGAATTTTAAAAGAAAATAATAATGACTACTGGGGCCGGGGAGATGGCTCAGTAGAATAAGCACTTGCCTGGCAAGCACAAGGGCCTGTGTTCAATCCCTGGTTCCACCAAAAAAAAAAAAAAAAAGAAAGAAATGAAAAGAATAATGACTAGTTACCAGTATATTTTCAAAATACTGTTAAAGAGAAGAAGACTTTTTTTAGCTAAATAGCCTGGAATTCTCTTAGTGAGTTCGTTGGACTTGTACTATCTTGTTAAGCGTGTATCCTGTAACTTTTCTAAACTCATTCTGTTTTGAAAATTTCATCAAATTTCCTACATATTAGAAGTTTTAATGTTGTATAAAACACAGACTGCTATGACCATAGAAAATTGACTCTTGGTGTGTGGATTACCAAGGGGCACAAGGAACTTTTGAGAGGAGATGGACATATTCTTTATGGTAGTGGGATTTCACGGATTATATGGTAATTTCCTGTATAATAAAATTATTAGAATCCTAAAAAAAAAGATTTCACATATAGATGATCAAATTGTTTGAAGATACAGTTTTACTTCTTTCATTCCATCTAAAAACAATTCATCTTTTTTTTTTTTTTTTTTTTTTTGTCTTCTTGCATTATTTAGAAATCTCTGTTAGAATCAGCTTTTGCACATAAGGAGAAGGGTTGAAAGGATGGCATGCACAGGTACAAATCCCTACAATGAATATGAACATTATATATACTTAGAATGTACCAATAAACTTAATTAATACAAAAGATATTTCCATACAGTATGAGTAAAAATAGAGTCAACATTCTTACCTTGTTTGTCTTGGCAGGCATGCAGTCTTTCACCACAAAATGTCTTGCTGCTACCTGTAGGTTTATTTATAGATGCCCTTTATTGGATTGAGAAAATTCCTTTCTATTTCTATTTTGCTAAGATTCTCTTCTAAACCAGAAAGAGTATTAGAATTTTGAAATAATTTTTCTGCACCTATTTTGTTAATTTTTTAATATGTTAACATGATGGATTAGTTGATTTTTCTAAAAGTATATAAATTTGTATTTCTGAAGTAAGTATCAAAGTGTACTCTTTTTACTTTTTTTTGGTGTGTGTGTGTGTGATACTGGGGATTGAACTCAGGACCTTGTGCTTGCCAGACAGGTGCTTATTCTAGTGGGCTATCTCCCCAGCCCTGCGCCTAATTTTTATATAGTGGGTTAAATAAAATATATTATTAAGGTTAATTTCACTTTCTTTTTTTGGGGGGAGAACAGGCTCTCTCTATGCAGTTCAGATAGGCCTTGAATTCACTGTACAGTCCAGGCTGGCCCCAAATTTAGTGCTTTTTCTGCCTTATTCAGCATCTCAAGTGTTTGGTCTTCTCTGTGGTGTCCCCCTCTCCCACTCCTGAAGTACCCTGTGCTCAATCCTTGGATTTCTTCTCTTTATAGACTCATTCTTTTGATTTCTCTCATCCAGTTTCTTGGCTTTAAATCCTATCTTTATGCCACACTTCCACACTGATGTCTTTACCCAGAAACAGACCCGTTTATCTTGTTCTCTACTCACTAGCTCCACCCATCTAAAATATGTAAACTTTAACTATTGACCCTAAACTCCCCAACCCTGTTCCACCCTGAGTCTTCCCAATCTTAGCTAATGGTGAGCTCTTTCCAGATGCTCAGGCCCAAAACCAGGAGTTAACCTGTATCTTCACAATATACCTAGAATTCATCTTTCATACCTGGACTGCCATTTCCCAGACCCCTGCGATATTTTGCTTGAATTACTATAGTTTCATCTAATTCTCAGCTTTCCCCTTTCTACTTTGCATCCCTTAATGTATCCCAATAGCACAGCTGGAGTGATCCAATTAATGTAAAACACATCAAGCGTCTTAGCTAAAGCCAATGACTCCCTGTCTGTGACAGAGTCAGAGTCAAGTCATCACTGGCTAACTAACAAAGCTCTGGTGAGTGGCATGGTCCTGTGTTTTGTGCTTGCTCACCTCCACCTAGAGTTCCTCAGGGAGTGCCCCCACAACCTTCCCTGCTGCCTGGGCCCCATACAAATAGCCATCTTCTTGGTTCTGTTATTGCACAGTCTTAACCTGCTGCATAATTTATTTGTATGCCAATTGATAGTTGACTCTTTCACTAAAACATGAATTCCATAATGAGAATCCTTGTCTATTTTGTTTATTGATATATCAAAACTAATCAGAATAGCACCTGGTTCCTTGAAAGGCTGACAGAGGCAGAACTGTAGTTCAAAGCAGAGCATGTCTTGCTAAACCTGGTGGCATGTACCTATAATCACAGCACTCTGGAGGCTGAGGCAGGAGAAGCACTGTGAGTTTAGAAGCAACTTGGGCTACCTGCTGAGTTCAAGATAAGCCTAAACTATGTAGTGAGACCCTGTCTCAAAAAGAAAAAAAAAAAAATTCCATTTGACCCAACTATTCTCCTTCTAGGAATCTTCCCTAATGGCATTATATTACAGTGATGCATGCAAATCCAAGTTCATGTATAATTCATGATAATTCAATTGTGAAGCAGCCTATATGTTCATCAACAGATGAATGGATAAAATGTACTACTTAGTACAGCTATCCCATAAAAAAGGATAAATGAGTCATTTATAGGAAAATGGATGTACTTTGAGACCATGATTTTATTTATTCATTTATTTATTTATGCAGTACCAAGGATTGAACTCAGGACCTTATGCTTGCCAGGCAGTCCCTTATACTGCTGAGCTATATATCGCGGGCCCTATAATGTTTTTTTTTGTTGTTGTTTTTGTCTTTTGCAGTAGTGGGGCTCAAACTCAAGACCTTGTGCATGCCACGCAGGTGCTTATGCCACTAAGCCATCTCCCCAGCCCTTGAGGACATAATGTTAAATGAAGTAAATCAAACAAAAAGACAAGCTTCTTTTCTTTTTTCTTTTCTTTTCTTTTTTTTCTCCCTCCCTCCCTCCCTCCCTTCCTCCCTCTCTTCTTCCTTCCCTCCTTCCCTTCCTTCTACTTATGTATTTGGTACAGCTCAGACTGGTAGTGATCCTCCTGTTTTCAGCCTCTCCAATGCTGGGACTATAGGCATGCACCACCACGCCTGGTGTTGGTAGCTGACTTAGCACACTGGGGGGGTGGGGCTGGTGCAGCATGTGGTGCAGGGGCTGGCCTCCGCAGGCTCTTAGTCCACTGAGCTACAGACACACAAGCTTAAATATCATAGTTTCTCTTACATGAGAAACACCCCCCTCCAAAAAAAAAAAAGCCTTCTATGTAAATAAAATGCAAAATAAAAGATACACAGTAAGAAATAGTGAGTTGGATCTTTGCCATATAGGATAGGAATCAAGAGATGGAAGGGCTGGGCTGGGGAAATAGCTCAGTAGGTCCTGAGTTCAATCCCCACTACCCACTACCGCAGAGAGAGAGAGAGAAGGAAGGGGAAAGGAAATGATTTTTTTTTTTTTTTTTTTTTTTTTTTTTGTCTTTTTGTAACAGGGTCTCACTGTGCAGTTCAGGCTGGCCTTAAGCTCACTTTGTAGCTCAGACTGGTCTCGAACCCACAACAGTCCTCCTGCCTCAGCCTCCCGAGTGCTGGGATTACAGGCCTGCGCCACTATGCCCGGCAGCGGAAATGAGATCTTCAAAAAAGAAAAAGATATTGTAAAATGCTGTGTACGTGTATTACACAAGCCCCTATGAGAAATATGATCATCATATACAATAAACATTTATACATATAAATATATATCACATATGTATATAAAATATTATATATGTAAAACTATAGATATATAGGAATAAAGGGCTCCAAGAGCAGCACCTTGCCAAGCAGGTGCTTAGACCACTGAGCAATCTCCTCAGCCTTAACTATCAATTCTGTCCTGACTTTACACAGCTTCTGATTTCTCTCCCCACCTCACCAAGTATAAAAAGTAAGAGGGACATTCCTTTACTGAAGGAGGAGGCATTGGCTGGGAGTGGCCTTCTCAGTCTTATTTCAGGTAGAACAGGATCCCCCAGAAGACTGTCAGTTTCTACATGTTACTTATATCTCACAGAATCTTCTTTTTATTTTTCTAGGCTGTTCAGCTTGACTCTGAAGAAGCTTGTTATGCTAAAAGAAATGGATAAAGATCTTAACTCCGTGGTCATTGCTGTAAAACTGCAGGTGAGCTGAGCAGTGCATTCAGCGCCTGGGAAGCTAGATAGGCATTTCCCAGCTCTTGGGGCTTTAAAGCTTTGCCAGGAGCCACTTCTCTCTCATCACTCCACAAGGCAAGGGGCAGTCTTGGAGCAACAACTGAGTTTCCAAAACCTTCCTGGTGCCAGTTCTGCTTCTTAATTATGGTGTTCAGTTTCTTCACACTTTGCTTTCTTTGTCAGAACAGAAATGGTTCTTCCTACCCTGCCTCCATAACAGGATCAATGAGAGAGATGCTAAAGTGTTTTGTAAACAGCTCAGCAGTTACTATGGTGGCCAGTTTCAGTCTTAGTTGTAGGAAGTGCTTTGTAGGCTTTTCAGAGGATGGAAAAAATGGACTATTATTTTAGACTTGGCACTATTAAAATTTACTGGAATATTTTAACTTCTGAGTAATATATTTAACTTCTTACATTTGATTCAGTATTTTTAAGAAAATAAAAATGTTGGGGCCGGAGAGATAGCTCAGTAGAATAAGCGTTTGCCTGGCAAGCACAAGGGCCTGAGTTCAATCCCCAGTTCCTCAAAAAAGAAAATCAAAATGTTTCATAAATGTTTATATTCATAATTATTCTTGAATTCAGAAAAGGAAAAGCGAGGAAAACCTATAGAAGCATTCAGAGTTTGGCATGGTGACATATGGCTATAATCCCAGCATTTAGGAGGCAGGAGATCACCGTGAGCTTGAGGCCACCCTGGACTACATAGCAAGAGTGTCACAAATGGAAGCATTCAGGAATTTACCCATTGTCAACCAGTTACTGAATGTGGCAGAGCTGGACTAAAACCAGAGTGCATAATTTATGTTCTGTTAAACCTATTCCCTACCCTTCCTTGACTGATAATCTTTCCTAAGGAGAACTGCCTGGAATTTAGTGAGATCCAAAGTGCCTCTGCAGATACTAAATACTGACTGACTTCTTCAGCTTGAGGATGCTGTGTTCACTGAATTTTATTCACTGAAAACAGTAACTACATGATAACTCCATACTACCCAGAATACTTATTGGCTACCTAACCTTTATGAAGCAGTTTATTGTATGAATATTGTCTTTTTTTAATGTCCATTCCTGGCCTACCGTGCCAGCCCTGCCCCTGAGGCACACTGAGATGGCAGTTGAGACTGGGCATGGTGATGCGAGCCTATAATCCCAATGCTTAGGAGGCTGAAAAGCAAGAAGAATCACTGCAAGTATGATCTGTGTAGTGAGACCCTGTAGACTCAGTACTAAATACATTAAAAAATAGGACTGGGGAGATAGCGCAGTAGAATAAACACTTGCCTGGCAAGCACAAGGGCCTGAGTTCAATCCCTGGTTCCACCATAAGTACATACATACATACATACACACCTACATACATACATAAATCAAAAATAATAATAAAAAAGTAAATTCCATATCCATGACACTCATAATATGTGAATCATAAAGTAAGATCCTCAGGACCCTTTCTGGTATAAATATATTATCTTAATTTAATCCTCAAAACTTAGTGTTTTCATTACTTACAAATTCTTGCATGTCTCTTCTTACATTCAGATTCCCTGCTCATTTTGTACATAATTCCCCTCAACTCTGCGAAATGTTCCCAGGCACCGTGGGTTGGAAAAACAAGTGTGGGAAATGATGTGAAGTGGCAGCACTTATAGTTTGTCCTCTTTTCCTGGTTTGGCCCCATTTCTAGGTCACAGGGAGTGTTCTAGTTTTCAGGAAGTGTTTCCTTCACTAAATGTTGTTGCTTTCCCATGTACATACTGTTAGGATAGACTTCAATATTCTGAGCTACTTTTCCCGCCCCTAAATTTAAATGATTTTTCTGAAAAAAATAATTTCTTTTATTTCCTGATTAAATATTTAACATTTATAAAATTTTAAATTATACAAAAACTATAAATATCTTTGAGTTCTTTTTGTCTTCCAAGCAGCTGAAAATAATTACAGGTGTTATTACATTCACTTATTCAGTCAGCTATTCTTTTTTTTTCATTTTAATTTTTTTATGTATTTGGTACAGGGTCTCACTACACAGCTCAGACTTGTAATGATCCTCCTGTTATCAGCCTCCCCGGTGCTGGGATTATAAGTGTGTACCACGTACGCAGTCTTGGTGGCCAGCTCAGCATGCCTGGGGGTGGGGCCAGTGGGGCATGTGGTGCCAGGGATTGAATCCCCATCCTTGTGCTTGCCTAAGCAGGAACTTAGTCTGCTGCGCTATCTCACCAGCCCTTCAGTTATTCATTTAATACTTAAACAAAAAAAAAAAAAAAAGAAAGACTTTGTTTTTTGTTGGTTTTTTGCGGAACCAGGGATTGAACTCGGGCCCTTGCACTTGCCAGGGAAGTGCTTATTCCACTGAGCCATATCCCCAGTCCCAAGACTTTCACTGTATAGTTCAAGCTGGCCTTGAACTCATGTGGCTCAGGCTGAGTTTGAGCTTAAAGCAGTTCTCCTGCCTTAGCCTCTCAAGAGCTAGGATTTGTAGATGTATGCCTTCATTTAATAAATATTTACTGAGCATCTGTTATGTGCCAGACATTGGTTTAGGCAAAGAGGATATAGCAGTGAACAAATCAAACAAAGCTCCCTGTATTTAATTAAGGAGCTTTAGGAGTAGACGCTCCCAGTGATGGAGCATCGCCTAGGGTACATGAGGTCCTGGGTTCAGTCACCAGCACCACTTAAGAAATAAAAGGGCAGCAGTTCTCAATATGAAGTCCATAGATCCTGACATACAACATTTTTCAGAAGGTACAGGAGCCCAGAACTATTTTTACAGTAATGCCCTGACATTATTTGCCTTTTGCCCCATGTTCATATTTGTTTTGAAGATACAGGAACAACAGGGAGCCAGGCATGGTGATGAACCCTTATAATCCCAGCACCCAAGAAGCTGAGGCAGGATTGTTGAGTTTGAGACCAGACAAAGCTACAAAGTGAACTGAAGGCTAGCTAGAACTGCATAGAGAGACCCTATCTCAGAAAGACAGAACACAAACAAATAACAGAGAGTAGGGCTCCTGACACTAAAAACTGAACATTCCAGAACACACTAGCACTGTCAGCTACCTGTGCTGGTCAGCTATCATTATGACAGAATAACTGAGACAATCAAATTAAAAAGAAGAAAGATCGATTTTGGCCTATGATTCTAGCTTTTCTTAATTTTTTTTACCATGCTACATTAATCAAAACTGAGAAATTGTCATTAGTACTTCATTCAGATGTCTTGTTCTTTTCAATAATGACCTTTTTCTGTTGTTTTGAGACAAGGTGTTGCTACATACTTCAGGCTGCCATTGAACTCACTGTGTAGCCCAGATGGCCTCAAACTCATGGTAATCCTCCTACCTCAGCCTCCTGAGTCCTGAAATTATAGGCATGTGCTACCACTCCTGGCTTTTTTTTTATTTTCTGTAATTGATTCAATTTTGATATATAAGTATAAAAACCTTGTTTATATGGATTAGAATTCTACTTTGCAGTTAACCTTTAAGATGCTGCCACAGGGCTTGGGGTATAGCTCAGCAGTGCAGTGCCTTGTCTGGCATGTGTGAGGTCCTAAGTTCAAGTATTAGTACCAAAAAAATGCTATCACTTGTAGATTTTTGGTGTTATGTTAAATAAGAATAATTTATAATTATTTTAAAAGACATTAAAATGTTTCTTCTTCCTTCAGCTATATCTAAGTCTAGATTTTGTTATATACTCAACAAAAATGGTATTCTGTCTTCCTTTTTTATTGGAGAAACCTAGGATTGAACTCAGGCCCTTGCACTTGCCAGGGAAGCACTTATTCCACTGAGCCATCTTCCGGCCCCATATTCTGTCTTCTTTTAAGCCGTACATTAAAGATTTGGAGAAATAGGGGCTGGGGAGATAGCTCAGTGGTCTAAGCACCTGCCTAACAAATTCAGGGACTGAAGTTTGATCCTCAGTACTGCATGCCCATTCCAGCCCCAGGACCCTGAGCATGCCTTACTGGACCCCCAAATCCGGCATGGTGGCACATGACTTTATTTCCAGCGCTGTGGAGGTTGAGACAGGAGGATCACTGTGAGTCTGAGCTCTGTAGCAAGACCCTGTACCAAATAAATAATTTTTTTTAATCCCCCCCAAAAAAAGATTTGTTGAAATGTAAAACCATACCATCTTCAGACACTGCAGTTGGAAATGTTAAATAATTGTGCAGCCACTTGCAAAAATAGTCAGTTCCTGAAAGGTTAAACACAGGCTAGGTATGGGCTGAAGGCAAAAGATTATTCAAGCCTAACATGGGCAATTTAGTGACTCAATAAAATCCTGTCTTAAAAAATAAAAATCTAAAGAGTTAATTTATGACCTGGAATTCTATTCCTAGGTATATACCAAAAAAAAAAAAAAAAAAAAGACATAAAACCTGGCATACAGCCAGGCATGGTGGCACAGGCCTGTAATCCCAGCACTCTGGAGGCTGAGGCAGGATTGTTGTGAGTTCGGGGCCAGCCTGAGCTACAAAGTGAGCTTAAGGCCAGCCCGAACTGCATAGTGAGACCCTGTCTCAAAAAAAAAAAAAAAAAAAAAAAAAAAATATTTGTAGGGTTAAGGAGATAGCGGCATAAGCACCTGCCAAGCACAAGATCCCAGATTCAATGCCAAGTACCAAAAAAAAAGTTTATAAATGTGTAATCAGTCCATTATTGTTATTTTTAATGAATTTATAAATACATTTAAATATCTTTAATTCCTAATATGGTAAATACTTTAGAAGAGTATGAAAAGGTCCTGGGACCAAAGGTTGAAAATCTTTTAGGAGTAGGATGTAGCCCAGTGGTGGAGCAGGAAAGAGAAAACTAGTAGTGAAGGGAAAGAGAAAAATAAAAGAAAAAACTTTATATAGGCATTCCTTGAAATATTTAATCCTTTTTTCTTTCAAGACAGGGACACTGTGCAGTTCAGGGTGGCCTTGAACTCACTTTGTCTCCTAGGCTGGCCTCGAACTCATGGTGATCCTTCTGCCACAGCCTCTAAGTACTGGGATTCTGCCTGGCTGAATTTATAACTGCTGAAAAATGACTACATTTTCAGATATACAGTAAACTTCAACCAGTTTCCTCCGATATCACATTACTCTTAAATATCTATATGATAATCCACCAAGATTTTTTAATCTTAAATAAGAAGTACTTAAGATACTACTTACTCAGTTTTAGTACATTAATACTCAGTATGGGTATTGTATTGCTAAAATAATGCTGCAATATTAGATATAAGCTACTTGGTTTCTGTGCTGCAGATAAAAATGTACTACAAAAATAAACATGATATGGGTAAGCCTAATAGCTTAGCAGACTAAAACACCTGGTTAGGCAGATCACAGCGGCCAGGGTTCTATTCCCAGTGTGCCATGCTGGCCCCACTCCCAGGGTGCGCTGAGACAGCAATTGAGATGGAGTGTGGCGGCACTTGCCTATAATCCCAGCACTTGGGAGGCTGAAAACAAGGATCACTACAAGTCCGATCTATGTAGTGTACTAAATACAAAAAATAAAATAAAATATATAATCATGATATATAAAGATACTAAAAAATAATTTTGAAATTGTGCCCAAGTTGACAATGCTCCAGGCAGATACTGGGATGAGGAGAACTTTGAAGAAATGTTGAGAACCGTGTGCTGTGCTTAAATGAGCCAATACTAGCTCTAATCCTGGCCTGTACAGTCTACAGTCTGTTTCCTGTACATGCAGATTTCTTTTAACAAATTTACAGTTTAGTACACTTGGGACAGAAATTTTTATAGACATTTTGCACATATTGGACATATGTTCATTATTTGAACACATGACAGTTCAAATAATGAGGGCTGCTGCTATTGGAAGGGGATAGGTTCTGTGGTGGGGGTTAATATGAAGAGTGCTGGGTGGAAAAAGTTAACAAATTATGTGACAGTTTAGATGGGCCTTCCTGAAAAGATGCAAAACTTTGAGGAACTGAGCCATGCAGATACTTGACGGAAGAACAGTCAAGGTGAAGACAAAAGCTGGGGAAGCTCCCTGTGCAGGCCTTGCTGTGGCGTATTTGAGTCTGGCAAAATCAAGAGGAAGGGGGACTGAGGAGATAGCTCAGTAGAATAAGTGCTTAAGTACAAGGGCCTGAGGTCAATCCCTTCTGCCAAAAAAAAAAAAAAAAAGAAAGAAAAAGAAAAGAGGAAGGGGTAGGAGGCCAGTGAAGCTAGAGAAGAAAGAGGAGCATAGATCATGTAAAGGTATGGAGATCTCAGGCTTCCATTCTGTATGCATTGGAGAATTTGTGTTTTGTTTGTTCTTGTAGTACTGGGGACTAAATCTAGGGTCTTCACACTGAGGTATAGGGCCAGGGAAATGGCTCAGTGGAATAAACGCTTCCCTGGGAAGCGCAGGGGTCTGAGTTCAATCCCTGATTCCACAAAAAAAAAAAAAAAAAAAAAAAAAAACACTGAGGTATATCTCTAGCCCTTCATTCTTTTTGTTTGTAAATTATACAACACTTAGTTAGCATGGTGATGCACACCTGTAATCGCAGCACTCCTGGTGGCTGAGGCAAGATATGGGCTACAGCATGAGTTCAAGGCCAGCCTGAACTGTAGAGCACTACCCTATCTCAAAAAAGAAAAATGTAATAAAAATTATATCACAATATTACTACCATCACAAAGAACACATCTTCATGTGGCTAAAGCAGGTCCTGACAGTGAGGAAGAGGCCCATACTTTCCAGTGATGAACAGGTTCTACAGCATCACAATGATGGAGTCCTATACAGGAACATTTTGGAGATGTAGTGGTCTTTGTTTACTGACTTAGACTTCTTGCCCTTTCCCCCTCCACCCTGCCTTTTAAAAATGTATGTAGTACAGGATCTACAGGGTCTCACTATACAGATTGGACTTGTAGTGATCCTTTCCATTTTTTCTGCCTCCCAAGCGCTGGCATTATAGGTATGCGTCACCATGCCCAGTCTTAATTACCATCTCAGAGCTCCCCCCTTCCTCCCAGGATGGGGCTGGCAGGGCAGGCCAGGTTTGAACTCCCAGCCCTGTCTGCCTAAGCAGGTGCTTTAATCCACTGAGCCATTTGACAACTTCAGTCCACATCTCCTTCACATTGTCCAGCACCATGTTCCAGTGCCCTTCAAAGGCCTTTATATGGCCCAGGAGTTTCTTCTTGTTGCAGCAGTTGATGAGCACTTGGGTTATGTTTGACTAACTGGCTTAGCACAGAGAATAACCTGTATTAAATTCCTCCTCTCACTTCTGCAGCTTTTCTGGGGTCATCTCACTCTTGGACTAATTGAAGAGGCCTGGGGTGGTGGCCGCACTCTCCAGTTACTTGCCCTTTGTTTTCTTTTGAAGCAAGGTCTCACTAAGTTACCCAAACTGGGCTTGAACTTCTGGTTCTCCTGCTTCAGCCTCTCAGTGTGCTGGGATTACAGATATGTACCCCCATGCCTGTATAATTTGTAGAATTTAGTGGTGAATCCATAGGACCTGGGCTTTTCTTTGTTGGTAAGTTTTTTATTACATCTGCTATTGATAGCTGTTGGTTTATTTAGAACTTTTATATTTCTTGAGTCAGGTTTGATAATCCATATGGTTCTAGGAATCTCAACACTTCTGTTTTTTGGTCTTATTAGGTTCTCAAAGTAGATAGATACAGGTTCTCTTTTTTTATTTTCATTGTGGGTCTCACTATGCAGATAGGACTTGTAGTGATCTTCCTCTGTTCAGCTTCCCCAGAACTGGAATTACAGGCACACCCTGCAACACCCAGTCTAGATATAGATTCTCAAAGTAGACATTGATGATCTTCTGGATTTCTGCAGGATCTGTTGTGATTTTGCCCTTTTCATTGCTCTTTTTAAATCTATTTTATTTTATTTTTTGTATTTAGTACAGGGTCTACAGGGCTTCATAGTGATCCTCCTCTTTTCAGCCTCCCAAACGCTGATTACAGACATGTACCAACACACCCAGTGTCACACTATCTCAGTGCACCCCAGGGGCGGGGCTGGCACGACATACCAGGGATTGAACCCTGATCCCTGCACCTGCCTAAGCAGGCACTCTAGTCCACTGAGCTATCTGGCCAGTCCTTTCATCCTTTTCATTCCTAATTACATAGATTTGAGCCCGTTCTTTCCTCTTTGATTTTTTTCTTTAATTTTTTTTTTTTTTTAGTATTGTTTTCTTGGAATTCATTGCATTAATTTCTGCTATGATCTTTTATCATTTCCTCCCTTACACAAGTTGTAGGCTTGACTTGCTCTTTTTATATAACCTTTTTTTTTTTGTCTTTGAGACAGGGTCTCACTGTGCAGTTCAGGCTGGCCTTAAGCTCACTTTGTAGCTCAGGCTGGTCTGATCCCTTGTTGTTTTTAAGAAATCTTTGGGACCAGGGAGATGGCTCAGTGGAATAAGTGCTTCCCTGGCAAGCACAAGGAACTGAGTTCAATCCCCAGTTCTGCAAAAAAACAAAAAAAAAAATTTTTTCATTTCATGATCACTAACCACAATCCTATATTCTCCACTTTGTCCATAATCTGTCCTCCTATTCGCTCATACTTTCAATGGAATTTTTAATCCCTAGATATCTATTTAAATCTCTTTCATGGATTCCACTTATTTCCTTTGTTGAGCATTAATGGATTACATTGTTTTCCTAAGCTACTCTATCTTTATCTACTCTAGAATCACTAACCATGTCTTTTCTTATAGTCAACTCCTCTGTAATTGTGTGAGAAATTATTTCTGATTTTTTTTTTCTAGAACCTCATTCTCTATTTTGCTACTTCTGCTGTTACTTCAGAGTGCAAGTGGCTTTCAAATCATTCCTTCCACTTCATTGTCCCCTGGGTTTGCCTTTGATGAGTTGGAAATCTGGGACTGCATCTTACTTAAGTGTCTTCCCATTTTGTTGGTGGTATTGTTTTTTAGTTTAATTCCAGGGTTGATGCTTGTAAATTACTTATGAGAGCTTTATTTGTAGTATTTAGACCCTTAGGAAGTGGCTGCTTCTCAAAAATGGCTTCCAGGTGTAGCTGGCTTTGGGTTGTTAGTCTGTTACAAGATCCTACCTCCTAAACCAGGCATGGTAGTACATGCTTGTAATCCCAGCACTTGAGAGGCTGAGGCAGAAGGATTTCTATGAGTTTGAAGCTGTCCTGGGCTACAAAGTGAGTATTGAAGGCCAGCCTGAACTGCATACTGACATCCTGTCAAAAAAAAAAAAAAAAAAAAAAAAAAAGATCCTACCTCTTCAATTTATTGGGGACCAGAAGTTTCTGCCTATTTGGCCTAGCCATAGTTCTTTGGCACTGACCTTTAGTATTATTTATGACCCTTAGACAATTGAGACTGGGTGTGATGGTGTGGCCTGTAATCTCAGCTCTTGGGAGGCTGTAAACAAATGGATCACTACTAGTCCTATCTAGTAGTGAGACCCTGAACACCCTATAGACCCTTCCCTAAAATACAAAAGGTGGGGGGGCTAGAGAGCAAAGGAAATTGACACAAATTTTGGAAAACCAATGAAGAAGACAGGAAAGAGAGAAGGGAGAAATAAAATCAGAATAGAACCACAAAAGTCTAGACAGCTACGCATTATGGCCTATGCCTGTCATCCCAGCACTCAAGACCATCCTGGACTACAGGGTAAACTGTCTTAAAAAGACCAAAAGAAAAAAAGAAACTGTCCTCATGAAAATAGGAACAATGAAAAAAGAAAAGAAACAATGTCTAGTTCAAGACATGTCTCTTCTGACACTGGTAGACAAGAGTGGGCAGCCAGAGCCCAGATCCTCGCTAATTAACTCTAGCACACTGGCCATAGATCTGCTGCTGAAATTAGTGAATAATCTCAGCAAGCCTGCACCTTTAGTTCCACTGACATTCAGGCTGGTTTCTGACTATAAGACTGGAACTTAATTTGTTCAGCCTGCAGCATTCTTTGTCCATACTACTGGCTTGAACTCAGCTTCTTTTTTTTTTTTTTTTTTTTTGTCTTTTTGAGACAGGGTCTCACTATGCAGTTCAGGCTGGCCTTAAGCTCACTTTGTAGCTCAGGCTGGTCTCGAACTCACAACAATCCTGCTGCCTCAGCCTCCCGAGTGCTGGGATTACAGGCCTGCGCCACCATGCCCGGCTCCTTTTTTGTCTTTTTGAGACAGGGTCTCACTATGCAGTTCAGGCTGGCCTCGAGCTCACTTTGTAGCTCAGGCTGGTCTCAAACTCACAACAATCCTCCTGCCTCAGCCTCCCAAGTGCTGGGATTACAGGCATGCGCCACCACACCTGGCTTGAACTCAGCTTCTTGACATCCTGCTGACTTGAACTTGGTTGCAGCACACCCTGACGCTGGGAGATGATAGATGGAGCCTACCTACGTCTACTCTGAGTTCCAAGCCCAATTGACCCCTCTCTGAGATGGTGACTGGCCAATCACCCTCTCCTGGGAAATGTCTGAGCCTAAATAATTCACCAGACACCATAGGCCTCTATATACATCGCTCTGTTCCACTGGTGTATTTCTCCATAGAGGCCTCTGGGGTACCCAGTAGTCACTGTCCAACCAAGCATTATCTCCAGGGAACACAGCAGTCACTTGTACTGAAGTCACTCACCAGCTATTGTAGCACAGAATATCCCCTGCTCCATTACACTGATGCATTTATTCTTGAAGGCCTTGCAAGTCACCCACTTTCATCGTATCTCTGTAGATTCAGTCTTCTTTTTTCTCTCTATGAGCAAGGATCTGGAGAGAAAGTACATATTGCCTCTCCATTTTTCTAGATTGAAGTCTGTTTCTTCAATTTCTCTGTGGCTCCAGTTTATCCTTCAGATCCTTCTTGCATCCTGGAGATCCACAGCCCTCCTTCTTTTCTTCCCCATGTTTTTATTTTCCAATGTCTGGATTCCAGATCTTGCCAATATGGTGGCACATGCCTGTGATCCTAGCACTCAGGAAGCTGAGGCAAGAGGATTGCTGCAAGTTTGAGGTCAGCCTTTACTGCATAATGAATTCAGAGTCAGACAGAAGTACATAGTGAGGCACTGACTTAAAAGAAAGAGAGAGAGAGAGAGAGAGAGAGAGAGAGAGAGAGAGAGAGAGAGAGAGGAATTTAGATAGATAGATAGATAGATAGATAGATAGATAGATAGATAGATAGATAGATAGATAGATAGATAGATTCCAAACCTTGGAGAGGTTGGTTTATTGCTGCTTGCCACTCTGCCATCAGGTCAATCTTACCTGCATTCTCTCTTCTGTGTTCTACAATTTATAAGGAGAACATCTGGAGAGATCCAATTAAATGACTAAGAACAGGTTCTCACTATCCAGAAAGGTTTTAACATTAAGTATTTCACATACTTTTATCTGATCTTAACCTATTAAGAAATATATAGTCTTGGGCTGGGGAGATAACTCAGCTGCATAAATGCCTCCTTGGTAAGTGCAAGGCCCTGAGTGGGATCCCTGGTACCACCAAAAAAAAAGTGTAAATGGGTGAGTTTGGAAAAAACCCTTGGTAAGTGCAAGGCCCTGAGTTGGATCCCTGGTACCACCAAAAAAAAAAGTGTAAATGGGTGAGTTTGGAAAAAACAAAAAAGAGGGCCAGGGAGATGGCTTAGTAGAATAAGTGCTTCCCTGGCAAGTGCAAGGGCCTGAATTCAATTCCTGGGAAAGAAAGAAAGAGGGGGGGGGGGAGGGGGGAAGGAGGGAGGGGGAGGGAGGAAAGGAAGGAAAGAAGGAAGGAAGAGTCTCAAATATCAAATATTATATTAAAAGCTCTTACCTTAAAAAACCAAGAAACAGTCAAAATATATAAAACCGTGGTTTTCAGGGCACTAAACATAACTCTATGGTGATCAGTGACCCAAGAGCAGGAAACAAATGAAGTGGACCCTACTGTGCCCCAGATGTTAGAATTAGCAGACAAAAATATCAATTTGTTGTAACTATACTATGTAGGTTCAAACTTTAAGCATTCTCCTAGAATATATATAAGGAAAAAAAGACCCAAATTGAAGTTCCAGAGATGAAACCACTTCAACTGCACTGGGACCTTTTACCTAAAAGAGAGAACTAAATTTTATTTTCAAAATATCTGAGTTGTTAATAACCCCACTATAGGGAGATGGGGGCATTGCTGGTATACTTTACTATTAACTTTTACTGTTGGAATGGTTGCCATCCTTCTTGTCAGAAGTTTCACAGGCTGCCCTGGATGGCCTTCCACAGGCTCCATACACACACCCTACCCATGTATCAGAATGTACTGGGGCCTCTTTAGATAGTACGTGTGGACCAGAGAGTGGGAGGCTAGAATTGAAATTGAATGCTTTTGTAGTTTTGGCAGTGCTGAAGTCTCAATTTAGTCATGTCAATGAGTGATAAGGTAAGACTAATCACAGAAAGCAGGAATGGGATATAATAGCCAGATGTAAGAAAGAACATATTAGGCTGGGAATGTAGCTCTAGTAGAATGCTTGCATAGTGTATATGAGGCCGTTTAATTTCCAGTAGTGCAAAGAAAAAGATAAGACAGGAAAAGAAGAGAGAGGGAAGGAGAAGAGGAGGGTGAGCAAGTATATATTGAAATCATGAAGAATTATGACTAGAGTAATGCTGGGGATAGGAACACTGAGCCAGAAGCTAAAATCAAAAAGTGAGTGGGAGTGATTGCCGTTATGGCACACATAATGAATACAGGGAGCCCTGAACCAATAAGATCAATTCAGATTGGGGGTTTTTAGGGAATTAGAAAGGATGTGTTCTAGAGCTGGTGGTGAAGAATAAGGAAGATGAATGCCTAACCCCTGTGATATATGAATGAGTCCTGGGGGGAAAACAGGTCCCATGGAGGGCAAGACGGACTGCCCAGGAGAGAGCCTGTCTCAGGGAGAGCAGGGCTTTTCAACTGCAGCATTGTTTATATTGGGACCAGTTCATTCTATGGTGGAATGTCCTGTGTGCTTTAGAACATTTAATAACTCCTTGGTTCTTACTCTGTACATGCCAAGAACACACTCACCTTAGCTGTGACTAGAAGTTTCCAAGGATTGCTAATGTCTCTCATGGAGCAAAATCAATTTTTTTTTTTTTTTTTTTGGTGGAACCAGGGATTGAACGCAAGCCCTTGCGCTTGCCAGGGAAGTGCTTATTCCACTGAGCCATCTCCCTAGACCACAAAAATCACATTTTAAAACCACTATTATCGGGGCTGGGAGATGGCTCAGTGGAATAAGCACTTCCCTGGCAAGGACAAGGGACTGAGTTCAATCCCTGGTTCTGAAAACAAAAAACAAAAAAAACCACTGTTATTTAAAAGGCACACTTTACATTCTCTTGGTATTTCTGAGAGCCATTTCCCAGAGATATCTCACACCAAAAGACCTTAAACAAACTCTGGTGAAAACTTTGTTAGTATTCTTATTTGAGCCAGACATGGTGGTGCACATGTAATCCTGTAATCCCAAAATTTAGGAGATAGAGGCAGGAGGATCACCAGAAGTTTGAGACCACCTTGGGCTACATAGTGAGTTTAAAGTCAGCCTAAATTATATATATGTAGCAAGACCTTGTCTCAAAAACATACATACATACCTCTTATTTGATGATGTACTGCAAATTTACAATAATACTCTTACTGATAATAGAAATTACTCGAATTGACATTCTCTAAGAGATGAAGCAGAATATTTTTTTTTAGTATTTAATTTTTTTTTATTGAAGAACAAATATCAATGAGACAGTTTCAAATCAATTAGACAGATTAAATAATGAATACATTGCATATTGTTTTCATAGTGGTTTTTTATTGTATAAGGTGCATACTTGATACTCTATTTACAAACACTAATCAATGAATTAAGAGAATGTAGCTATATACCATGAATCATCTTTATTATTTTTAGTCAAAGTAATGTTATTCGAATTATGAAAGTATTGTAAGGTGTTGTATTTAGGAGATTTTTATTCCTACATTAAACAAAAATCAACATTATATGTTGATAAGAAAGCTAAATGTAAAAAATTAAATTATGAAATTCTAAAGGAAGTTAGAGTATCTACTGAAATACAGTAGAAAAACATGAGCATCAGAATAGATTTTTTTTTAATGTGTTTGGTACAGGGTCTCACTGCACAGCTTGGACTCAGTGATCTTCCTGCCTTTAGCCTTCCTGGCACTGGGATTACAGGCATGTGTCACCACACTCAGACTCCATGGGGCTCAGGGTTAGTGAGGCATGTGGTGTCAAGGATCAGCTATCTTACCAGCCCTGGAGCAAACAATTTGTTTGAGCTACAACCCTGAAAGTGTGAACCATAAAAGAAAATACACAAATAATAAAATGACTTGATGAAAATTAAATACTTCATCAAAAGATACCATTAACCTGGTAAGCACAAGATTCTGAGTTCAATCCCTAATACCAAAAAAAAAATGTTTTAATGAGTAGGCAAGAAAAAAATGAGTAGGCAAGAAAATATTTACAATATACATATGTGACAAAAAGCATATAAACTTTCATATATATATATATATTATTCTTTTTTAGTACAGGTTCTCACTACATAGATCAGACTCATGGTGATTCTCCTGTTTTCAGCCTCCCAAGTGCTGGGATTATAGGCACAAGCTACCACACCCAGTCTCAATCACTGGCTCAGTGAGTGTGCCCCGGGGGCAGGGCCAGCACAGCGTACTAGGGATTGAACCCTGCCACTGCACTCTGCCTAAGCAGGCAATTTGGCCAGCCGTAAAACTAAAACTTTCTTACAACTCCAGAACATGAAACAGGGCCAGGAAGATGACTCAGTGGAATAAGCGCTTCCCTGGCAAGTGCAAGGGCCTGAATTCAATCCCTAGTTCCACCAAAAAAAAAGAACAAGAAAGCTAGGAGTGGTGGTACATGCCTGTAGTCTCAGCATTCTGGAGGCTATAGCAGTAGGACTGCTGCAAGTTGGAAGCCAGGCTGAGCTATAGTGAGTTCAAGGCCAGCCTGAACTTCTGCATAGTGAGACCCATAGTCTCAAAAAAATGAAGTGAAAGAAAAGAATAAGACAAGACAATCCAATATTTTTAATGAGAAAAGAAGTTTGATTAGGTATTTCCTGGGTAAAAATTTACAGTGCCAGCCAAGTAGCTCAGTGGATTAAAGCACCTGCAAGCACGTGCAGGGGTTGGGGGTTCAATCCCCAAGCTTGCTGTGCCAGCCCCACTCTAGGAGCACACTGAGACAGCAATTGAGACTGGGCATGGTGGTGCACATCTGTAATCCCAGCTCTCAAGAGGCTGTAAACAGGCAGATCACTGCGAGTCTGATCTAGTAGTGAGACACTGAATGCCCTATAGACTCTTCTCTAAAATGCCAAAAAAAAAAAAAAAAAAATTACAGAAGACCTGCACACTTTTTTAAAAAAAGTGCTCATTATTAGTTTTCTGGAGCAGGGGATATAGCTCAATGATAGAAACTCCATGTACTGGGTTTAATCACCAACTACACCACCAATTTCTTTTTTTAATTTAAAAAATATGTGTATATGTATTTTATCAGGAAAATGCATATTGTAGATCCAGTGGTATTCTGCATATACCTGTTAGAATCCATGAGTGAACCAGGACTAATCACACTGAGTGTGGATATGAGTACAGAATGGTTATAGCAGTTGCCTTGCTACTGGAGATAGAAAACAGCACCAATAATTTAGAAATTGGCATGGCATTTTCTCATTAAATTAACCATTCATCTATGATAAAAACCTAACAATTCTACTTCTAGGTGTTTACCCAAAATATGACAAAACATGTTTAATGGACTTGGAATAAAGCCATGCAGACAAAATCAATTAGAGGGGGGAAAAAAGAGTCCAAGAGGAGCAGGGTGGTACACATCCTTCGGTGCTGACAATTCTGTGCTTCCCCAGGAGCACTGGGGAAACTCTAATGTGAAAAATCATTTTTGGCGGAAACACTTCATAACCCTGCTGCATTGGCAGTAGCTTGATTCATTTAAGTACAACCAAGACCAATGAAATATTTGGACCTATAAGAATGTTTGTTGGGGCCGGGGAGATGGCTCAGTGGACTAAGCCCTTCCCTGGAAAGTGCAAGGGCCTGAGTTCAATCCCTGGTTCCATCGGAAAAAAAAAAAAAAGAATGTTTGTAGGGTTTAGAAGTTGCTTGCAAACATAGTCCATGGTTCTTTTGATCTGACTTTTCATGGTACAGCTTTTACAGGTGTTTTTCTTCATTTTAGGGATCAAAAAGAATTCTTCGTTCCAACGAGATCATCCTTCCAGCTAGTGGCCTGGTGGAAACAGAGCTCCAATTAACTTTTTCCCTTCAGGTGAGAATTTTCTAAACATGTCACTGCCAAGACAGTAGGCTGTTGAGTTGTGCCATGGCTGTCTTCCATTCTCTTACCTTAGATGATACTGTAGCCACCTATTATCCCCCACCCTAATGCTCAGCCCATCCCTCCTTAGTGATCCGTAGCACCTACCCCAGGTGGCTGCACCACCTCCAGTGTCCTCTTGCCCCACATGGTAATGTTCAATCTTCTCTCATCTCTCCTTGCATGGTCTCTCATTGTCATCACTGTAGGCTACATTGAGATGCACAAGCCGGGCATGGTGGCACAGGCCTGTAATCCCAGCACTCATGAGGCTGAGGCAGGAGGATTGTTGTGAGTTCGAGACCAGCCTGAGCTACAAAGTGAGCTTAAGGCCAGCCTGAACTGCATAGTGAGACCCTGTCTCAAAAAGACCAAAAAAAAAGAGAGAGAGAGAGAGATGCACAGAGAAAGCACCTGACCAAATAGCAAAGAAAGTTTGTGGACCCCAAAGCTGTTATAAAAGCAAGCACTGAACAAAACTAGCCTCTTGCTTCTTTATCACCCTGACTCCCATTTTACAAACAAAAAAAACTGAAGCAACAGAATGGTTGTGGGTTGTGTGTCCCCTAGTATTACCCAAACCTCCAAGGCCCCAGTTGCTTAGTAATTGTTGGAATGTGCTTGTGCTTCTTAGTATCCTCATTTCCTTAAGCGAGATGCCAACAAGCTACAGATCATGTTGCAAAGGAGGAAGCGATACAAGAACCGAACTATCTTGGGCTATAAGACCTTGGCTGTGGGACTTATCAACATGGCAGAGGTGAGCAGAATACAGTGTCAAACTGCTGACTTACAGTTTGGAAAGCCAAGAGGGACACTGGGCCTGCTATTCCCGCCCAGTAAATGATTTCCACAGCCTGTTGGCAGGTGTTTAATTTTACTTTTTTGGTGGGACGAGGTCGGAAAGTACTAAGGATTGAACCCAAGAGTGCTTTACCAGGGCTAGCACTGGAGATAGCTCGTTGGTCTAAATACCTACCTGGCAATCACAATGACCCAGATTCAATCCCTAGTATTACACGCTATGCCGCCATACCAGTTACCGAAACCAGATATAGTGGTGCACACCTGTAATCCCAGCACTGGGGAGGCTGAGACAGGAGGATTGTTACAGTCAGAGCTGCATAGCAAGACCCTGTACCAGAGCCAGGCATAGAGGCACAGGCTTATAATCCCAGCACTTGGGAGGCTGAGGCAGGAGGATTGTTGTGAGTTCGAGACCAGTCTGAGCTACAAAGTGAGCTTAAGGCCAGCCTTAACTGCATAGTGAGACCCTGTCTCAAAAAGACAAAAAAAAAAAAAAAAAGACCCTGTACCAAATAAACAAGTGAAAGATTTTTAAAAAGTGCTTTACAGTTGAGCTACATCCTAGGGCTTGTTGTGCAGTTTAAGCTGGCCTTAAGCTAACTTTGTAGCCCAGGATAGTTTTGAACTCAGCAATCCTCCTACCTTAGCCTCCTTAGTGCTGGGATTACAGGCATGTGCCACCACACCCAGTTGTTTTGATTTTTTTGAGATAGGGTCTCACTATGTCATCAGGCTGGCCTTGAACTTGTGATGACTCAAGCTCCCATCCTGGGATTACAGGTGCCCAACGACCTTGTGGCACCCAGAATCTAATATAGATATTCAAGTCACATTTTATTGCCATTTGCAGCAGTGCCCAAGTATTTCTATTTTTGTGACCTTGATACTTTTAAAGTACAGACTACTTTATTGAATGTTCCTCGGTACAAGTTTATCTGCTGTTGTTTCAAGATTAGGTTCTGCCAGAATTACCACCAAAGTAGTTGTTTTTCACAGTATAACTAAATATATATAATGTCAACTTGTGTCTTTACTAACAGTTTCATAAATTTTATCATTTTGTTAATGTTAAGACTGTCTGCCAGAAATTCCTATTATAAATTTAGTAGGTATTTTGTACTTATGTATGAGAAATATTTTGTGTAGGTTTTTTTGTTTTGTTTTATTTTGTTTTTTGCTGTTTTTGAGACAAGGTATCACTCTGTAGTGCAGGCTACCCTTGAACTTACTGTATAGCCTCAGCTGACTTCAAATTCACAGAAATCCTCTGCCTCAGCCTCCTGCGTGCAAGGTTATAGGCATGTGCTACCATATCTGGCACAAATAAGTTTTTAAAAGTAATTTCTAAAAAAACCAAGTGTGGTGGCACACATCTGGAATCCCAACACTTGGGAGGCTGAAACAGGAGGATTGTTGTGAATTTGAGACCATCCTGGGCTACACAGTACATTCAAGTCCATAGCAAGATGCTGTCTCAAACAAGAGACAGCAACAACAAAAGTCATTTCTAGCCAGGAATGGTGAACATAGCTAAAATTTCAGCTCCTGAGGCAGAGACAGAACTATTGCACATTTGAGCACAGCCTAGGAAACTTAATAACGAGACCCTGACTCAGAATGTAAACAGAAGGACTATGGATATAGCTCGTTGTCTTTAATCCACAGAAAATGCACAAACACTCTTTTATAGGAGAAACTCTATAATCCCACAATGAAAGTAAATTAATGTCAACAATTTCCTCAGTTATGGTAAGCCCCACTATTGGCCCATGTTCTGGAGCTCTTTTTCCTTATTTGTCAAAGACAAGACAGCTGCCCCACTGCTTGTAGGCCTGGCCTTATCCATCTTTGAGAACTAATTTATTTGTGAAGGAACTAAAATAACATGTGGTCCTAGAGATTAGCTCAGTGGTTTGGAGTGGTTTGGTTTGGGTTTTTGATTTAGTTTTTTGTTTCATGTGGTTGGTTGGTTGGTTGGCTGGTTGGTTGGTTTATATACTAGAGATTGAACCTAGTAGCTTCACGCTGAGCTCTATCCCCAGCCATTTTTTATTTCTTACTTTGAAACAGTCTCAGTAAATCACTAAATTATCCAGCCTGGGCTCAAACTTTCAGTCCTCCTGCCACAGGAACCAGCACTCCCTCTTTCATTCTTAGGGCAATTCAGGCACATGGTGGTCCCTAACCAGTAGCTGGCACTTCTACAGACAAGTTTTCTTTTGTATTCTGTTTTGTATTGTTCACAGTACCTGAGATTAAACTCAGGTTTGCAATGCTCCTGCCTCAGCTTCTCTAGGAGCTGGGATTTTTAGGGGTGTGTCCCCAATGAAGTTTCCCACACCCACCATTTTTTGAGACAAAGTCTTGCTGCATAGCCCAGGCTGGCCTTGAACTCCTGTGATCCAGATGACTGTCCTGCTCTTACTGCCTGAGTAGCTGAGGCAGTTCCCGAAATTCTTAAGGGCAATAGAATAGTGGACCCTGGTTTAGAAGTGAGAAAGAAAACATATTTATGGGATGTCATTGCCATTGGTTTGCACATTCCTTGTATTTACCCAAATGACAGCCCTGTTGCTGGCTGTGGCAAGGTATTTCTACTGCATTCTTTGCTGGCAGGTGATGCAGCACCCTAATGAGGGTGCTCTGGTGCTTGGCCTGCACAGCAATGTGAAAGACGTATCCGTACCTGTGGCAGAAATAAAGATCTACTCCCTGTCCAGCCAACCCATTGACCATGAAGGAATCAAGTCCAAGCTGTCTGGTAAGATATGCCCAGTGTTGGAGATGCTAGAAGATGAGAGAGCCCATGCCCTGATCTTCACCTTGGAAGAGCTGAGCAAAACATATCTGAAATGTTCCCAGGCAAAAGAAGCTTGGAGGTCCTTGACCCTGAAGCATAGCCATGGCCCTCCCCTCCAGTACAGTTGTATTGATCCCCACTCATTGAAGTCTCTTAGGCCAGATCACCCCAGGGCAAAGCCATCTTATGATGTCTGTTCCAGATCGCTCTCCTGATATCGACAACTATTCTGAGGAAGAGGAGGAGAGCTTTTCATCAGAGCAAGAAGGTAGCGACGATCCATTGCATGGGCAGGTACTTCCCACAGCTCTCCTATGGAATATCTAGAAACTTCTGAGATTTGCAAGCCTCATTCTTTTATTTTTGTTACCAGGAATTAAATTCAGGACATCATACCTGCCAGACAGGCACTGTACTTCTGAGCTATATCACTGCCCCCCATTATTCTATTTTGTTGATTGTTTTAGTTGGGTGTATGTTGGGTGTGATTGTTTTAGTTGGGTGTGGGGATTTTTAGGGGTGTGTCCCCAATGAAGTTTCCCACACCCACCATTTTTTGTTTCAAAAAACAACTTACTACAGAATAAGTGAAAGGTCAGACTACACTACATAAAGTGTGTTTGTTTGTTTGTTGTTTGAGACAGGTTATCTCTATGTAGTGTAGTCTGACCTTGCACTTACTCTGTAGCCCACACTAGGCAATCTTCCTGCTTCAGCTTTTCAAGTGCTAAGATTATAAGCACACACCCAGCTCCAAGCCGTATTCTGTCCCTTCCCACTTAGGACCTGTTCTATGAAGATGAGGATCTACGGAAAGTAAAGAAGACTCGGAGGAAACTTGCCTCAACTTCAGCTATCACAAGGGTGAGCTGTGTGTGTCTAGGGTATGACACAGCTGAGGTTTTCAGTATAGGATAGGAGGAGAGTGGTCTATTCAGATGTATTCAAACTGGAGATACACTCATGATAGAATGATTGTCTAGCATGTTTGGGGCCCTGGTTTGATACCTAGCACTGCAAAGAATTAGTGTGGTGGTGACCTCCTGTGGCAGACAGGGTATTACACCTTTGGTTTCATACAGGTGAAAAGAAAGGCTGAGAATCCTTGTTCCAAAATTTGAAACAGATAAAATACTTTATTGGGAACAGAACACCTCAGACACCATGTGCCTCTTTTCTAGGTGATTGCTTCGATGAAGTGCCATCCATCGTAGAAAGCCAGTTCTCACTAGTATTGCTGTTTTTCACTCATTTGTTGAATTTTCCCAAAATTAATAGGCTGGTGCTTGGGATTTGTATAAACTCTGGGTTTGACATGGTTTAATTGCATTAGATATAGCTCCTGCTGTGATGGACTCTGGAGCACAGAGGCCTTTGGATTACTTTTCCTCCTGGCCTAAAAATCTAAAACCTAAATTCCTGCGTGTCCTCTTACTGAGCCAGGAGACTCTGTACAAAAGGTGGGAAGAGGGGCCGGGAGATGGCTCAGTGAAATAAGTGCTTCCCTGGCAAGCACAAGGGGCTGAATTCAATTCCCTGGTTCCGCCAAAAAAAAAAAAAAAGAGGTAAGAAGAGTCAAAAGTGCAAGGAGCTTTTAGGAAAGACATTCTCAGTTTCCCTTTTGCCAGAGACAATTGTTTTCTTGGGTAAGAGCCAACTTGGGTCGGGCGTGGTGGCGCAGGCCTGTTCTCCCAGCACTCGGGAGGCTGAGGCAGGAGGATTGTTGTGAGTTCAAGACCAGCCTGAGCTACAAAATGAGTTTAAGGCCAGCCTGAACTGCATAGTAAGACCCTGTCTCAAAAAGACAAAAAAAAAAAGAAAAAAAAAAAAGAGCCAACTTGGGGGCTAGTACCCTGAGAGCAAGGATCCTGTCCTCTTTAGGGTGAAACATAGGCCACCCTTTCTAAAGATACGTCCAAGCCTAATGCCCACAACAGAACAACATTGTCACCTCTGCAGTCAGGTTCAGGGGTCATAGGGCCTCTTTGTAAATGTTCCAAATTATGACTTTGATTCCCATGGACAGTATGAGAACCACTCGTTTCTTGCAGGTGGCTGAGCCTCCTGGATGGCACTTCTGAGACCAACCTCTCCCTCCACAGCACTCCAAGAAGGGAGAATAGCCTAGGGTCCACCCTGTAATAACTCTTTCATCTAAGCTTTTCTTTTTCCTCTGTAGTCACAGGAGGCCATTTTACCCCCAGTGGATGCTGCTGAGCTAAGTCACCCCTTCCTTTGGTTCCTCTATATTGTCACCCAGTGTCCTCATTAACATGCACTCTTCCAGAGGTAGCTGTAAGCTGCCAGGCCTTTCCAGTCTGTTTCTGGATGCCTCAAGATTATCCTTTACTTTCTCTTGTCTATATGTACTTTTTTTCCATGTCAAGAGCTTGTTGTTCTGAACACTCATCTGCTTGCTGTACTATCTATGCTTCTCTTTCACTGTACACTGCAGGTTTTATTTCCCTTTTGCAAGCCTTCCAACCCTCTCTAGAAGGCCTGTCATTCTTACTTGTAAGTCAGTTGTTTCTATCCATAGATGTGAATCTGACTCTGAAGCAAAACTTATTACCACAACCTACATCTTAGGTCCAGAGCAGGAGACAGATCAGTAAAGCTGGTCAGTTCCATCTAGGCACTCAAATACCTAAAGATGTAAATTCATCCCACCAAGCACCTACTACGTAATATGATGGGTGCTGCAAAATGGAGCTTCATGTAAGGGACGGTAATGAGACTAATGGGAAAGAGGTCACCTCCAACAGAGTTTTGAATGAGATACTAAGAAAGTAGGCTGTAAAAATCAGCCATGCATGGAGGTACATGCTTGTAATGCCAGCATTCAGGAGGCTGAGGCAGGAAGATTGCTCTGAGTTTGAGGCTTGGACTACATAGTGAGTTCAAGATGAGCCTAAACCACAAAGTAAGACTGTCTCAAGAAAAGAAAAAAAAAACTTTACTAAGTGCGTTTGGGAGAAAATTTTATTGAAATCAGGCAAGACAGGCCCTGGAACTAACAGGCCCAATATCCAGGAGAAGGGCAGCTGAGACAGACAAGTCTGGATGATGTAATCAGATTTTCCTCTGGAAGGACTATAGGGAACTCTGGGGGAAGTGAGACTGGACAGGGGCAGGGCTTGTGGAAAGATTGGAGGAGAAAGAAGGCATGGCATCGAGACGTAAGAGATGGTGATGGTAATAGCTGACAAGAAATAAAAAGTGGGCATTAGAGCATCTGCTGGAGGCCAGGAGTAAGTGGTGGACTGGTATATAGTAGGTATTACTATATACGATCATAATGAGGCAGGAAGAGAGCAAATGCAGCTTTGAGATGCATGTGTGTATGTACAGTTGGCCTCCAGATCTGAAAAATAAGACCAAGGGATGGGCTGGCAGCGCTTAGCTGGGAGTTATCAGGATGTGTGAGAAATGAGGGACAGGAGAGACCTCCTTCTCCTTCCAGCTCCACCCAGTCCCTGGTAACACTTCAGTTCACCATGTGCAGGCCTGTCTTCCCAGAGAAGTTTACGGTGTGAGGGCAGGAACTGTGTCCCCTACTTTTTGTTCTCTCATGGATTCAAAGCAGTGTCTATTGAATTGACCACAAGTGAGTATTTGAGAACTAGTGTATGATTTGTCCCCACAGCAACCTAACATCAAACAGAAGTTTGTGGCCCTCCTGAAGCGGTTCAAAGTTTCTGATGAGGTATGACCCCTTAGTTCCAAGGTTAATGGTAAGTAGAATCCTCAGAGTTTTATGCCTTATTCCTGTGCATCCTCTGAAAGTCAGGATTCTAGCATCATGGTTCCTGTCCCCCTGGAATGCCTAGCAGAACCCCAAGGAGAGGGTAACTAAGGAAAAACTGCTTAAAGAAAGAGGAGAGGCTCCACATGAAATGCAAGGGGTTTCACAGTTTTTAGAGCCAGATAGCCAGTTATACCCAACTATTAGTTGATGCCGAGGCCTCTGGCATGAGATGTCAGTAACAAATCCAGCTGTTACTGTTTAATTTTATCTTGGGTCCCTTTGGAAGCCTCAGTGAAGTGAGCTTAGTAGATGTTCATCCGTGGTCAGCCCTTGGGTTGCCAGCAATTGGCATTTATAGGAAAGCCATCTCTTTCTGGGCTTCAGTACCAGTTTCTAAAGGCTTCTCAAGGACTGAAAAGGGGATAAAAATAAAAAATGTTGAAGGATGGTCCTTGCCCTTTTTGGGCTACAGAGGAAGGCAGAACAAGCCACCCAAGAGTAGCTTCTGTGTCCTCTTTTGCCTGTTCTTAGGAGGGTCACATAAAATCACAGCCTTTTCTCCCTATGCAGGGCTCTGGAGTGCATGTGAGGAGGAACTAAGAGGGTAAGGTGGCCTCTCATATCTCTGATCTCAGGATTAGATCACAGAAAGGACATTAGTCTGTCCACCAAATGTGATGCTTAGACATGTCCCTTTAGAGGCAGCATAAGGGAGGCCAGGTGACATGTAGCCCAAGAGAAAGGTCTTGCTTGACTGCCATCATTGTTAATAGGCAGAATCCCAAATTTAAAGATAATTTTTCTGTCCATAGGTGGGCTTCGGGTTAGAGCATGTGTCCCGGGAACAAATTCGGGAGGTGGAAGAAGACCTGGATGAACTGTACGACAGTCTGGAGATGTATAACCCCAGTGACAGCGGTCCTGAAATGGAGGAGACAGAGAGCATCCTGAGCACCCCAAAGCCCAAGCTCAAGTAAGGACCAGAGCTCTTCTGCAGGCTGCCCTTTCATACCATTCCTGGACCATTGTGTCCCTTCCCTTGTTTTACTATCCTGTTCCAGGGAATAATGGTCCTTCATGCTTTCTGAGACTCCAGCTCCCTGGGCAGTGATCACTGATTTTGCCTTTAACTGAGAAAATCTCAATGGGACCTGCCACAAAGTCCTTTGCCCAGGCTTGCTTTTTGGTCCCATAGCATTCTTCATCACCAGATGCTAGAAGTCCAGGCTGTTGATCTCCCTTGAGCAACAGCTCTTGAGAGTTGCTGTTATAAGCCACATTGGCCACTGACCCCAGCTATGCTTCTTTGCTACAGGCCCTTCTTTGAGGGGATGTCGCAGTCCAGCTCACAGACGGAGATTGGCAGCCTCAACAGCAAGGGCAGCCTTGGAAAGGACACCACCAGCCCCGTGAGCAGACCAATGGCAATACAGGGTGGGGACAGGGACCTGTTGACTCATACACTCTGGGCCGCCTTCTTCTCTAAGCATAACTCTTCTTGGGATTTCAGAATAGCCCCAAGTTTCCTACTCTTGGCCTGGCTGAGAGTTTAAGTGCTACAAGGGCATTGCTGTTCTGGCTAGGTGTTTTTCACCTGTTCCCAACGTGGCATGGAACTTCCCTCCCAACTCAAAAACTCACTTAGGCTGGGGATATAGCTCAGTGGCATAAGCACTTGCCTGGCAAGCTTAGGGCCCTGAGTTCAATCCCCAGTACCAAAAAAAAAACCTCAATACATGGTAGCTAAGACTATGGTTTTCACCTGGGACAGTGATTCTGCCTGCCAAATGGCCCAGCTGGGAAAGAAATACGTATAAAGAGCTAGAGGGCCTGTCAAGGACTGTCCAGACAAAGTAACTCAGTTCTGTTAGGGATAACCCAGAGGGAATGAACCCTAGGAGATAATAGAATTTGGTGGGAAGTTTCCCATTTGACTGTGAACAAGAAGAAAAAGCTGTCTTCTGTGGCCCCAATAACCAGTGGCAGATCATAGGCTCAGGGTGACACCAAATCCACTAGGCAAGGAGAAACTGTTCCTCCCTTAATTCACAACTCTGGGCAGATAGATTTTGTATACTGTTTCAGGATAAGTTAAGGATTTCTGTGGAGAGCTGTGTCTTCCTAGATGAGAGAAATTGAATCCTTAAAACTAGTTCTTGCTGCAGTGGTAGCAGATGAGGAATATGGTCATTTGGTCACCAGAGGAAATATACAGTTACCCTGCCAATGTGTTTTAACCATGAGGAGATGACCTGAAGATGTAAGGCATGCCATCTGTTGTAGAGCAGTGGTCGGTGGCAGAGCTTGTGCCTGTCCTGTGCCTGCAAACCACCAGTACCAATTTAAAACAAGAAAAGCCACCATCTCCTGGAGCATCTGTGATTGATTTTCTGATTATTACCACCAGGTGGTGCTGTCTACCAGTTTATCCTTGCTAGTTTGAGGCTGCTGGGTAAATCTGGTCCACCAGGAAGGGTTTCCTGGGTGTTAGTGAAGAAGAACCATAGACCACATGGAGAAACACCCACAGAGGGGTTTCTCCATGTGGTCTGTGGCTTTCTACCTGAACATTAACATTCCCTTCGCCTTCCTACCTTGGCTCAGGGCGTCTGAAGCTGCATAGGCCTCACTTTATGTGCAATTGGGGCTTAGGATGTAGGCAAAAGCTGCTTTTCTTCACAGGGTGGGGGTGGGGTGATGCATAATGGCTCTATTTAATGTCCTGCCCCGGTAGAGAAACCACTGGCCTCAAGAGCCAGATTCAACCTGAGGTTTTTCTTATTTTTGGTGGAGAGTTGGTGAGATAGTCTCAATAACCCAAATTGGCCTTGAACTTACGTCAGTCCTCCAGTCTCACACCCAGCTAAGATTCATTTTAAGGGGTAACTTCTCTAGAAAGAAGGTCAACACCTAGATAAGGCAAGACTACTACTACACAGAGCTCTATGAATGTTAAGTATGCTACTAGGAGGAAGTATAACTGGGATAGGAGTTTAGGCAATGCCCATCTAAGCATAGCAACTTGACAAACTGAATGACTGATCATTGCTAGTGGTCACTGTTGCTAAATCAATAAGAACTATTTCATACCAACAAAGATGGGTATAGGATGTTAGAATTTGGCTATAAACATTAACAGAAGAATCAACCAAACTTTTGTATTGGGATTGAAACCAGGGCCTTCGCGCTGAGCTGTATCTCCAACCCTATTTTATTTTTTATTTTGAGACAGTTTTTAAGTTGCTGAGTTGCCTGGGATGGGTTCAGCCTTGTGATTCTTTGCCTTATCCTCCTCAATCAGTATCCAAGGTACTGAAATTATACCTTAACATTCTGAGCTTCTGATGCCTTATTTGTAAGGTAAAGGTGTCAGCATAGGAGGCCAGTTAGCACAGAAGTTAATCAAAGATGGGGATGGTAACACACACTAATAATCCCAGCACTAGAGAGGCTGAGGCAGGAGGACTACAAGTTCAAGGGCAATTTGAGCTACATAGCAAGTTCAAAGTCAGTTTGAGTTTCATAGAGACTCAAAAGGCAATCAAGGCTGCATATGGTGGTGCTTATGTGTAACCCTGGCATTAGGAATCTGAGGTAGGCAGATTGTGAACTCAAGGTCATCCTGGGCTACCTAGTGGTCTCAAGTTTGGTTTGGGCTGTGTAGCAAAATGAAAAAGTCTGTACAGTAGAATGGCCAAAGGCCCCTATTTCAACAAAAACTATAACTGTACAAAGTGGAGCTTATGAGTTTGAATGTTAACTTCATTGTTCCATTGGCTGATCTTGGGTAGGTTCCCAAGCTTTCATTTCATCATCTGTAGAGTAAGTGTTTTTAAAAAATACATGCCTCACAGGCCGTGTGGAGATGGCAATGTGATCGTGTGATAATGATCTCGGGTATATGCTCTGTTGATTGGTTATTCTGCTATATGGGACCTGTAGTAAATATAAGCTGTTGTTCTTATTATAATTGCTTAAAGCCATATAAATTTTGGACTCCTAAAACTGACTTTAGATGTCTTTTACATGAGTACTTCAAATTCTGTTTCTCTTAGCCAGACCTTAGACTTGCTTTTTGCTTCTCTGCTAAGATTTCTATTTTGAAGGCCCCCATATGTCTTGATGTGGGTGTTGAACTGTGGAATCCTTTGGCAGAAAGGCACTTTGGGAACAGAAAAATAAGTTTGTGCTCCTACATAGAGAACTTCCTAGTGGATCAGGGAAAACATGTGGTCATATGTATTTAGGAAGTGTACACCTGTTGCCTTACCATGATGGCCTTTGTCCCTGTTGTTGAATATTGTTTCCATTTTCTTCTTTTCCCCCAGTGCAAGGGGATCAAACCCTGCAAACCCTTGTGCATTCTAAGCAAATGCTATGCCACTAAGATACATCTCCAGTCCTGTTTCTGTATTTTTCTTGGTCATCCTTTTATTGTTCTCTAAATTTTGATTGATTGATTGATTGTCTTTTTTTTTTGAGACAAGGTCTCCCTATGCAGTTCAGGCTGGCCTTAAGCTCACTTTGTAGCTCAGGCTGGTCTCGAACTCACAACAATTCTCCTACCTCAGCCTCCCAAGCTGGGATTACAGGCCTGCACCACCACACCTGGCTTGTTCTCTAAATTTTAGATGACTCATTTTATCACTAGAACCAGAAGGAATTTCTGCTGATACAAATTATTGTAGTTGTTGAATTTTCTCAAGACTTGAACAGTAAGCATAACATAATTTGCTTCTCCTAGCTAATAGCAGTAGGCCCCAACAGCGCTTCAGGAGGCTTCCTGCAGTGCAAACTTTCAGTGAAGGTCGCCTTCTGCTGGAGGTTGCCATTTCCATAGCACTGTCAATTACAGTTAAAAGACTAGTCTCAGTTTCTTCTGTCTCTCTCTCTTTCTCTCTCTCTCTCTGCCTTTCACATACACACACATGTGAGCATGTACACTGCTTAGTAACTACCATTCCCTATGGGCACATGCTATAGACTGCTGGCACGGCAGGAGGCACCTCCAGTGCCACATAGGCAGATACAGGATGCTGTTAGAGCTCCAGAGTCATGGATGACAAAAGCCCTTCAAATACATAGGGACAGAAGCTTAGAGAAGCTGTGAGTTTGCTATAATTTTTATTATACTTTAATAAAAGTGGTGGAGGGGTAGGTCTTATGCAATGTTGCCACTTTGCTGTGGAAACAATACTGTGGCTGTCACAGGGCTTGACAACAAGGCATGCTCTTTATAACTATCCAGTAGGACTGTCTTATCAACCAGTTTATGCTAAAATCCAAGGTGAGTGATATCATCACTCCAAGGTTTGAGCAGGGATTTTCTGGGATTCTAAATTCAGTTACTAATGTTAATCAATCATGTAGACAATGTGTGAGTGAACCAGCAGTGTAATCCTGAGGCAACCTGTTCTGCATGGCTGTGAACCACCGCACAAGTCTTGGGGCACCTGCTCTGGCTGAAGTGTGTTGGGTTTGTTTTGGAAATGGCTTTAAGCAGTAATTCTCTACTGGGGATTGTTTTATCTCCCAGGGGATATATGCCAATGATTGGAGACATTTTTCATTGTCAGCAGTGGAGAAGATGGTTACTGGGATCTAACAAGTAGAGGCTAAGAATTCTGCAGAACATCTGACAGTGCACAGGACAGCTGCCCCTGCAGACACTAACGTAGCCTCATTGTCAAGGGACAAAGGTGGAGCTCCTAGGTTTAGAACAGAATACAGGACTCTTCTACTGAGCTGCCTTTGTGGTCTTTTTTCATTTCATTACTCCTGACTACATCACCAGATATTATTAACCTGATGCTCCTAGTGTTACATAATTTTCTCAGAGAAAAGACTAAGTAATTGAGAAAAATTGGGGTATCTTTATATTTCTTTCCTTCCTTAGTTTCATGAAATAAAAGAGATTCATTGAGGCCAGTGTCTTCCTGACATCCCAAAACCCACAGTCGATGTGATTCATGACTATGACTTTGGTGTCTGCACACCTAGAAGAGATATTGGCAAATACAAAATATGTGGTTATGTGTCTATAAAATGGACTTAAAAAAAAAAATTAGGTGTTGAACCCAAGACCTTGTACATGGTAGGCAACACTCTACCACTGAGCTGCACCACTGACTCAAACTTGTAGTATTTATGAGAAATACCAATAGACTAAAAGGAAGGAGGAAGTCAGAAATTGTTTCATCACTGCCCTTTGTTTGGTTTGGTTTTGTGTTGTTTTGTTTTATTTTTGAGACAGGGTCTCACTATGCAGCTCAGTCAAGCCTTGAGCTCACTTTGTAGCCCAGACTGGTCTCAAATTCACAATGATCCTCCTGCCTCAGTCTTCCAAATGCTATACTCAAGAAAAAAAAAAAATTTTTTTTTTTTTCAACTTAAGGGCCAGGAATATAGGTCAGTGGCACAGTGCCTGCATGGCTAGTACAAGGTCCTGAGTTCAGTTATTATTACCAAAAATAATTAGGTGTAAGTATTTTGAGCTTTCTAGGGACCTAGTGAAACAAGTTAGAGGGGTGGGAAGATAGCTTGACAGTCTAAGCACCTGACTGGCAAGCACAAGGACCCAAGTTCAATCCCTGGTACCACATACTATGCCTGCTCTGGAATCCCAAATACTCTGTGCTGGTCCCAAAATAGGCGTGGTGGTGCACCCCTGTAATCCCAGTGCTAGGGAGACTGAAACAGGAGGATCACTATGAGTCTGAATTGCATAGAGACCTGGTATCAAATTAATTAATTAAAAATAAAATAACAAATTAGAGTAATCCAGCACACGGAAGGCTAAGACAGGAGGATCCCTGCCAGCTCGAGGCCAGCCTGGGCCTCAAAGTGAGTTGAAGGCCGGCTTGAATTGCATAGTGAGACCTTGTCTCAAAAAGGGCAAAAAAAAAAAGAAAAGAAACCAAGTTAGAGTGATGGTTATTTGGGTCAGAGATAACTAATAATTACAATTTTTGCAGATGGAATTGGCTGCACTAGAAAAAGTCAAATCTACTTGGATTAAAAACCAAGATGACAGTTTGACTGAAACAGACACTCTGGTATGTATGGTTCAGTTTTCCATTGTGGCCACACAGTTAAACTTCCAAAATAAAGACAGAAGCACCCTCAGGACTACCCTGAAAAGCTGACCCAAATCTATGGGCTTGTCCATATCCTGTGTATTCCTTCTCCTGAATTTTTACCCGTGGAATACAACTTGCCTTACAGATTAGGTTGTTCCTCAAATTAACAAACCAGAAATATTCCCAGCCCTTTTTTAGAGCTGATCAAATGCTAGCTTAGATAATTTCACACTGTCATCATTTACTTCTGAAAGCTGATGACCAGTGTTTTCTCTGAGAAGCAACCCCCTCCCACTGGGATATTGCTCTTTCAGTGGCCGGGAAGCCCACAACATTGAACCTCTTGTAGTTATCGGTGTGCACCTTCCTGCCAGAGGTCTGGTGAAGTAGAGTTGAATTGGGTGGGTGGATCCCCAGTTGAATCGACTGGTGAATTGTATACATGTATACTGTGTACCTGCTGATGCTGAGTAAGCATAAAGGATGCAAAGGTGGCTGAGCCATGACCTTTGCCCTCTTAGCCCCCTCTCCAGAGGAAGGCATCTGTGCACACCCAGGGAAAGGCCCTGTAAGGCCCAGGGAGCCACAGGGGAGTGCAGACAGGTTGAGGTTGTTTGGGCTGACCTTTCAGGATATTGTAGGAAATCCTGTGGGGCAGAAGGCTGGACACTGAATGGAAGGGAGTAAGGGACTTTACAGAATGCCGTTTGGGGATGTGTTGTGTGTGAGCCTCACGGCAAGACCTGGTGGTTGAATAGAACCCAAGAAGGTATTTTAGGCTTGTCTTTATTACTCTTTTCTAGTTGCTGGGACAAATATCTGGCAGTCAGAATGAAGGAAGGAAAAGTTTATTTAGCTCACAGTTACTGGAGATTTCAGTCCAGACTCAGCTGGCTCCAAAGCAGAGTGGCACATGGCAGAGAGCAGCCTTTCATGGTAGAGGCAAAGAGCAGAGAACAAAGGCAGTAGCAGTAGCTGAAGCAGCTAACTAGCCTCTCTCCTCTCCTTACATTGCAATGCAAATTACCTGCCAGAGCAGGTGTAGCATCCACACCCACAATAATCAATCACAAAGCCTATAAGTCTGCCTCATGACTGCAGGAGGGTTTGGAGGAACAATTAGACACAAACCATAACATCCCACCCTGGGCCCCCAAAGACTTATGCACATTCCTTTGTGAAAAAGGCATCTTAGTCCATCTCTAAGAGTTGCCAAAGTCCTGTTTCAGCATTGCTGAAAAGTCCCAAATCTGCTCCAGGATCCAAGGCAAACTCCTAGCTGTGAGCCCCTGTACGAATGAAAAGTTAAACACTTCCAACATTCAATGGCAGAACGTAAACATTACCATTCTGAAAAGTACACACAGCAAGATACCAAGCATTGGGACCAAAGCAAGTCCAAAATCCAGAATGGCCAACATTAATTCCTGTAGTTCCGTATGGCAAATTGTGAGCTCCATGTGGCTCCACCCCTATGGCATTCTTAGTGGAAGCTCCCATGGCTTTTCTGTTAGGCCACTTTGCTCCCTCCTTGCAATTTCTCTTAAATGATCCACATCTCTCGTTTTTCCAATCTTCTGAGGTTTCCAGTGTATAGGCTTCTCACAGCTTTATTGGTACTTCCTTTCTGGCCAAACTCGCATTTTAAACCATCCTACTGGGCTCTTTGCTCTTGATTCTCACATAAATCTGACTGAAAGCACCCAACATTAGCCATGCCATTGCCTCAATATTTGGCTGCTTTGAAATTTCTTTTGAAAGATTAATCAGTCCACCATACTTAATCTTAGTCTCAGGCAGTCTCTAGACTTGAACAAAATGCAGGCAAACTTTCTGCCAATCCAAAACACTCATCATCTGGGGTCCAACAACCAATGCAGAATAAACCTCCCTAGTGTGGTCTTTACAAGCAGGATTTCTATCAGCCTTCTGGTCTTCTGAGCTCTAACCAGAATCTGCTGTACAAAACAAAGTTGTTCCAGCGCTTCTCTTTATAGCAACATCTCCATAAACCATTCTCTCCCCATAAATGATTCCCAAAAGCTCCTAATCCACATGGTCAGGTTTAGCCACAGCAACCACCCCACTCCTGGTACCAAATTCTGTCTTTGTTACTCTTTTCTCATTTCTGGGACAAATACCCTACACTCAAAATAAAGGAAGGAAGCCGGGCATGGTGGCGTATGCCTGTAATCCCAACACTCAGGAGGTGGAGGCAGGAGGATTGTGAGTCTAAGACCAGCCTGAGCTACAAAGTGAGCTTAAGGCCAGCCTGAACTGCATAGTGAGACCCTGTCTCAAAAAGACAAAAAAATAAAAAATAAAAAAAAATGAAGGAAAGGTTCATTTAGCTCACAGTTAGTGGAGGTTTCAGTCCATACTCAGCTGGCTCCAAAGCAGAGCAGCAAATGGCCTTTGATGGTAGAGGCAAAAAGCAGAGAGCAAAGGGAGTGGCAGCAACTGAGGCAGCTAGCTAGCCTCTTCCTTCTCCTTACATTGTAATGCAGATTGCCTGCCCAGGGCAGGTGTAGCATCCACACCCACAATAATCACAAACCCTACAAGTCTGCCTCATAACTGTATGAGACTTTGGGGGGGGACAACTAGACACAAACTATAACAAGGCCTATGTTTCCTATAGTAAATAATATAACACATTTTGTATATGATAAAACGGATTTGCTTCAAGGTTAATTTAAAGTTTTACTATACTAACCTGTACTTTAGGGCTGGCAAGATAGCTCAGCAATCTAAAGCTCCTCTCATGGACCGCAGTTCGATCCCCAGCACCACATGCCATGCCAGCCCCTCCCCCTAGGGCGGGCTGAGCTGACCCCCCCCCCCCCGCAAAAAAAGAATCCTTGATGTGTAGCGAGACACTGTAAGAAATAAATAAATTAAAAAATAATAATAATAACCTGTACTTTATAGTTTATCAGTCTGAATAACCTAGTTTCCATTGTGAAGGTCTGTATTAAAGTCTGTATTATGTGTGTTATTAAAGTCTGTATTATGTGTGACATTACCAGTAAGTCCCCAGCTTACAAACTTTCATAGGTGTACTATGTAAGATTCACTTTGTTGACTTATAAACACATCTCACTTAAAAACAATTTTCCTGGAATGGAATTTGTTCGTAAGTTGGTGATTTACCATGCAATGATTTTTTCAGGAGAAATTCCAGTTATCTCACTTCCTGATTAAAACTCCCCAATGACTGACCAAATCTTAGTATTGAGGAAAGAAAGCTAGGAATCAAAATGTACATACCATAGGCTTCAATGTATGAAATTTACAAATCAGTAAAACTAATCTATAATGGCAAAAGTTAAGATACTTGTTGCCAGCTGGGTGTGGCAATGCATGCCTGTAATCCCAGTAGTTAGAAGGCTGCGGCAGGAGGATTTCTGTGAGTTCAAAGCCAGCCTGAACTTCATAATGAGACCTTGATTCAAAAAGACAAAAACTAAACAAGATACGTATAGGAGTGGGGAAAGGAATGTGGAACCCTTTAAGTGTACCAGAATGTTCATCTAGGTCAGTTAGTGATCACTGACACAATATTTGCAAGTTAAGATCAAGGGTATTGCTCAGTTTTTGCCTAGCATGTGCAAGCCTCTGGGTTCCATCCCCCATAGGATGGCAGTGGGAGACTCAGCCAGTTAGAGGCTATCCTGGGTATATAATGAGATCTTGTCTCAAAAAAAAAGAAAAAGTCAAGTTCATAGTTTAGATTTGAGCGCTTGACCTCATGGAAGTTACTTCTAGTAAGCATTTTTAAAATATAAAAGGTGGGTGGGTGCCAGAAGATGAGCAGAAACGTGGTACATGTGGAGAGCTGTCTTTCAAGGGAGGGCCTTAGGGAAATGGTGGTACCAGAGGACCCTACAGGGTGGGAGGACCTTGTGTTTTAGGAAGACAATCTGGAATGAGCAGGTAAAACAATGGGAAGGGGGAAGTGAAGTTCAGGAAGATTATTAGAAGTGTTCAAGGAAAGGCAAAGGCCTGAACTCAGAGGATGGGGGAGGGAGGAAGGAGGGAAGGTGGATGATAGGAACTGGCATCTGAATAGGAAGGAATGCAGCTACCAACATCACGGGGTTCCTGGGCCACAGCCTTGCTCTGCCCTGCCCTGATGAGAGATACTGCTTCCCCATCGGAGAGTCAGGGAAATCTGCATAGGGTCCCCCCTACCTACAGAAACCCTATCACCAATCACCCCTTTGTATGCCGACAGATTATTTATAAACTGGGGGAGAGTGGTATAGCTTGGTGGGAATATTAGGTGCCTAGCACAGTGGGAACACTTCTAGGAAAAAAGACAGGTTTCCATGTGGTGGAGCTGGTGCTGATGGGCCCTGGCAGGGCTCTGTGAAGGCTGCAGGGGTCACTGAGTGGGAAGTAACCTCTACTTCCCTTCCCCCATGGCAGGAAATCACTGACCAGGATATGTTTGGAGATGTGAGCACAAGTCTGGTTGTGCCTGAAAAAGTCAAAACTCCCATGAAGTCCAGCAAAACAGATCTACAGGGCTCTGCCTCTCCCAGGTACACCGGGTTGGAGGGAAAGGATGGTGCAGACCTTTGACCCCACTTAGCACCCTCTCTAGGCTCACAGACCCTGTGGTTGGAGGACTTGTTTAACCCTTTCCCTCCCTGCTGGTCAGCAAAGTGGAAGGGACTCACACACCCCGGCAGAAGAGGAGCACACCCTTGAAGGAGCGGCAGCTCTCCAAACCCCTGAGTGAGAGGACCAACAGTTCTGACAGCGAGCGCTCACCTGACCTGGGCCATAGCACACAGGTACATGTGGGTTCCTTGGCAAAACCAGGGTCCTCTGAGGTTGCCTAGGCTTAAGTCTCTTTTGCATCCTCTTTGGACAACTAAATGGAGAAGAGAGGAGGACAAATATAAATAAAAAGTCCAATGAAAGATCTAGAGAGAAGTTCACTAGCTTCTCTGCTCATGTGGAGCTGGACTTTGTGTTAATTTTTGGGGAGCAGAAATGCTGCTTTGGCCCTTCTGTCATCAACTATGGGATCATTCCAACCCACTCTTAGACCTCTCCAAGCCTAAGCGTGATCAGGGAGAGAAGTGGGGAGAAATAGGACCTTGAGGAGTGTGTTCTCAGTGAAGCATGGCATCAGGGCTTGAGAAAGAAATCTCAGCCAGCATACCTTGCGCCATGGCTATCTTCCTAATGTTAAACAGCCAGTCTGCTTCTTCCCCTGATACATATTGTGGAAGATGTGTATCAGCATTGCTTCCTGAGTTTGACATTACATAGCTACAAATCAAACTGGGACTAGAATAGCACAGTGCCTGGGGTGAGGTTTTGTCCTTCTGGTTAATCACTGTTCCTGAAATACCTTTGTGCTCCCTGCCACTCTTATTCTTTCTCTCCTGCTGCCCTCCTTGCACCTGCTTGCTGCTCTTGGTCTCTCTCCTCCTGTTTCCAGCCCTGCCGTCCTACCACAGTGCACTGTGGTTCACACCTGGTGTAACAGTGTATGTGACAGGTTCTCTGCTTGTTCCTCTTCCACTTGGGTCTGGCACAAATCCCTAGTATCTGCTCTCTGAATACCCCTGTGCTAGTTCTTCCTGTACCTGTCACCAGTCCTCCCTCCCTGGCAGTGCCTAACACAGTTGTTTCTACAGATTCCAAGAAAGGTGGTATATGACCAGCTGAATCAGATCCTGGTGTCTGATGCAGCCCTCCCAGAAAATGTCATCCTGGTGAACACCACTGACTGGCAAGGCCAGGTAAAAGCATGGAGAACCCCAGTGGGGAGTCATTAGATGCTTGGGGTGTGCTACCCAAAACAGCATGTGAAGAAGCCAGAGAATGACCCCACATCTCAGATCTCATCCCCCATGCCCCAGCCAGAGTTCTGAGCTTTAATTCTGCATCTATCCTTGCCTACCCCATGGGCTATTTAGTGGTTTATCCATTATGTATCTCAGCTTCGTGATCTATAAAAAGAGAACAACTATCATTCCCCTCTGGCCTGCCTCCCATAGTGCTGCGTGCATTGTGTAGCATGTGCAGTGGAGGTGCTTTGAGAAGCACTGAGTGCTGCTAGGCATAATGGCACAGACCTGTAATACCAGCACTTGAGAGGCTGAGGCAGGAAGATCACAGAAGGCAGGAGAGTTCAAAGCTAGGCTGAGCTACATAGGTAATTCAAGGCTGAACTTCAAGTCCTTGTCTTTTTTAAGGGGGTGGGGGGACAGGGAAATGGCTCGGTAGAATGAGCACTTGCCTGGCAAGCACAAGGGCCTCAGTTCAATCCCCAGTTCCACCAAAATATAAAAAAGTTTAAAAAGCATTGAGTACTATAAGATACCAAGGCTGCACCTAGTTTCATAAAAGCAGAGCAGTCTGCACACTCCCTCCTCACTATATTCTGTGAGACATAATGCTAGACATGTCTGGAGTGCGGGCTATATCTGAAGCTCCCTATAGTCTCCCACTTCCACAGTTAGAGTTTCCCCTCAGGGCTGCCCCATCCTCTCTTTAGGGACAACCAGGAACCTTTACCACCTTAGGCCAGAACCACAGAAGACATGGCTTTAAAGCTTGGCCATGGCTTTACCTCCTTTCTTAGTGCCTGTGAAAAAACATGTAGCCTCACCTGTGCCTCTGCTCCTTTCTTTCCCCATCAGTATGTGGCAGAGCTGCTCCAGGACCAGCGAAAGCCCGTTGTGTGCACCTGTTCCACTGTGGAAGTCCAAGCTGTGCTGTCTGCTCTGCTCACCCGGATTCAGCGCTAGTAAGGGCTCCATCTTACCCTTCATCTCATCTCCCACCCTGACTTCTAAAAAACAGTAGGGTCTCCTGCCCTCTTCAGATCAAGAAACTGCAGTTCAGGCTACATGGTTAGGGATAGAGCAGCAGGCCAGCTAAAATAAGGAGACTTGAGCAGGGCGTGGTGGCACATGCCTATAATCCCAGCACTCTGGAGGCTGAGGCAGGAGGATTGTTGTGAGTTCGAGACCAGCCTGAGCTACAAAGTGAGCTTAAGGCCTGAACTGCATAGTGAGACCCTGTCTCAAAAAGACAAAAAATAAAATAAGGAGACTGGGACAGCTGTGAGTCCCTGCCTACCTGTCTAGACACCTGCAAGACCTTCATTTGTCTCATCTTCCCAAGCTCCTGATGAAGAAAAAAGAACCCAGGTTTTAAAAAGACCTTTTATTCTGTCCTCTAGCTAAAATATGCTTCTTGATGATTGAGGTCAGTGCTTTCCCTCTTCAGAGCCTTTCAGAAAGGCCTGGAGTCCTCTCCCATGTGAGAGAGAATGAGAGGATGGTGGACATCTGAGCCAGGCTCTCCCTAGACAGCACTGTTGGCTCATTCCCATTAGCATCAGCTCTGTTTTCTTCACAGGCAGCCATCTGCCCTCTTGAACAGTGCTGTGGCTTCTTGTATCCCTGTATTTTTTTGTTCATCGGTTTGCTTTTCTCCTGTGGCTTACTGAGATACCATGAAGTCAGAGCTCAGGACTGCCATAAGCAGGATCCTGATGAGCCCCAAACATGGTGTATGAAGATCCTCTTTCTCCCCAGCTGCAACTGCAACTCTTCCATGCCAAGACCAGTCAAAGTGGCAGCTGTGGGAGGCCAGAGTTACCTGAGTTCCATCCTCCGGTTCTTTGTCAAATCCTTGGCCAGCAAGACCTCTGATTGGCTGGGCTACATGCGCTTCCTCATCATTCCCCTCGGTAAAGTCATAAAGTTGGGCAGCATCTAGGAGGATGCATCAGACACCTGCTTCTCCAGGCAGATTCCACTCCTGCCCCTGGATGGGGGGTTGGTACTAGGCTGAAACTATCCAGAAGACCAAGATCAGAGGGAAGGACCATGGCTGGGGACAACTGCTCCCACAATCTCATTCACTAGTCTATCCCCCTATTCTGGCTTTCTGTCTGCCAGGTTCTCACCCTGTGGCCAAATACTTGGGCTCAGTGGACAGTAGATATAGCAGCACCTTCCTTGATTCCAGCTGGAGAGACCTGTTCAGTCGCTCGGAGCCCCCAGTATCAGGTAATGGTCCTGGTGAGGGAGCACATACCTTAAGAGAGGAACCTGATTCTTAAAAGCCCAGCCAAAGGAGGGTAGGGCTACTACTTCCTATGGCCCTCATTTTAGTGATCCAGGGGCCATTCACACTCACTTTCCCAGTAGGTGTTTTCCAAGGGGGAAGTGTATAGACCTTCCCTGCAGGATAGTCTCCTCCCACTGTCATCCCTGCTCCCACTAATCTAGTAGTAAGGTGAGGGGGTCAGCTCTCCTGTTGGGATGAAATATAAGAAACTAAATGTCTTGGGCCAGGGAAATGGGTCAGTGGAATAAGTGCTTCCCTGGCAAGCACGAGGGCTCAGTTCAATCTCTGGTTCTACCAAAAAAAGAAACTAAATGTCTTGAAGCATTATTTGGTTCATGGTTCCTCCAGTTCACACACAACTCAGGGACTCTTAAAACAGTCTTTCTGGGCTGGGGAGATATAGCTCAGTAGAATAAATGCTTGCCTGGCAAGTGCAGGGTCCTAAGTTCAATCCCCAGGACTGCAAAACAAAAGATTGAAGGAAAAGAGTTTCCACACCTTGGCTCCACAGGCCTCTGCCTGGTTTTCTGGAGAAGCTGTCTCCAAAGGGTAGTGGTTTCTCTGCTGAGCTGAATAAGCATTCGCCTCATGGCTTTTCTACAGAACAACTGGATGTCGTGGGCCGTGTGATGCAGTATGTCAATGGGGCGGCCGCGACACACCAGCTGCCTGTAGCCGAAGCCATGTTGACTTGCCGGCATAAATTGTAAGTCCGCCTCTGGAGGTTTCTGAAAAACAGGTTGGGTGAGTTAGGGGACTGTAGTCCTCCATTTTCCACATTTCTTCACACCCCATTCCCATCAAGGTAACCCAAAGATACATGTTTGTTTCCCTTTTCCATCTAGACACTCCCCTCTGGGCCATTGGCCTGCCCACCTACATGAGCTTAAGTTAGTTATTTCGTCTCCTACCCTTCAGTACCCAGGCAGCCTGTCCTGGGGATAGCTATGGGGAGCATGCCCTCCTGCCCTAATGTGACAGGAAGTTGTTACATTGCTCTGGACTTCTCTGAGCTATGGTAAATCATGAGCAGTCTACTTCCCCATTGCTTAGGTCAGTCAAAACCAATAATCACAAAGCTTTCCTATCTGCCAACAGCCCTGATGAAGACTCCTATCAGAAGTTCATTCCCTTTATTGGCGTGAGTATTGATTCCCTTCTTGATGTCTCCATCCTTCTGGCCTTCTGGCCCTCCTAATACACACAAAAAATTAAACATTCATCTAGAACAGTGGTTATTGGGGCCAGGGAGATGGCTCAGTGGAATAAGCGCTTCCCTGGCAAGCACCAGGGCCTGAGTTCAATCCCTAGTTCCGCAAAAAAAAAATAGAACAGTGGTTATTTGGAGAAAAGCTCGGGGAAAAGCTCCTGTCCCCATGTGCTGTCTAGCAATGTCTGGAAACATTTCTGGTTATTACAGCTGAGCAGTGATGCTCCTGGCACCCAGATGGTAGATGCCAGGGTGATGCAGTGAACATGATACCCCACACTGGAGAGCAAAGTGGCCCCAAAGGTCAGGGATACTGAGGTCAGAAGGCTCTGGGCCCACACACACACAGGTCTGTGCCTTTCAGGGTCTTCCTTTCCTGAGTTATTAACTGTCCCCAGATTTGTCTCTGGTGTCTCCTGTTTTTTTTTTTTTTTTTTTTTTTTTTTTGTCTTTTTGAGACAGGGTCTCACTATGCAGTTCAGGCTGGCCTTAAGCTCACTTTGTAGCTCAGGCTGGTCTCGAACTCACAACAATCCTCCTGCCTCAGCCTCCCGAGTGCTGGGATTACAGGCATGCGCCACCATGCCCGGCTTCTCCTGTTTATTATACCAGTCCCTGGACTTGGAGGCTGTGGACCTCCAGAGTGACCAGAGAGTGGCTTCTAGGGAAGAAGTGCCCTGAGAAATAATGAATCATGCATGGTATTCCTGGGAGAGGTTTGAAAATATATCTTTGTTTAGTGCTGGGATGCAAACTCAGGGCTTTGCACATACTAGGCAAATATTCTACCACTGAGCTATATCCCCACTTGTTTTGTTTTGAGACAGGGTCTCACTAAGTTGCCCAGCCTGGCCTTGAATTTGCAGTTCTACAGCCTCAGTATCCCTGGTAGACAGAATTGTAGATATATATCTCCAATTGTAGATATATATCTCTTGCCAGGGAAGTGCTTATTCCACTGAGCCATCTCCCCTGACACCAGCTCTTGATCTGCTTAGTTGGCAGCAGGTGGAACTCAGGCACAGATTGGCTTAGCCACCCAGAGGAGACTGAGAACCCTAAGAGGACTAAAAACTTCCATATTCACTTAAAAAACATTCTGATTTCTTTTCCACATTATCTTGTATCTATTTCAGTAATCTGGAAGATCCTTGATAGCTTTTAGAGGGGAAGGAACAGCATGGAGTGGGGTGCTTAGCTCGCCACTATCCTTGATTTCTAAACATCCAAGACTGTGGTTTACCTGACTGATCTTAGCTGAGGAAATGACCAGCCTTCCTAGGACCTCACCTGGTTGCCTGTGTGGCAGTGCAGTCTCTCTCTGCCTGGGATTGCTCCTAGAGCCACACCAGAGGCCCCAAAACCTTGGTCATTGCCTAAGCTGGTAGTTTTTGCTTTTTGTTTTATTTTGTGGTACTGGCGATTGAACCTAGGACCTTACACATGGTAAGTAAATGGTCTTTCACTGAGTTATTTCTCCAGCCCCTTTCTTTTTTCTTTAATTTTATTTCCTTTTACCTTTTTTTTTTCTTTTTGCAGAACCGGGGATTGAACTCACGCCCTTGCGCTTGCCAGGGAAGCACTTATTCCACTGATCCATCTCCCCAGCCCCTTTTAATTTTATTTCAAGACAGGTCTTTCTAAGTTATCAAGGTTGGCCTTGAAGTTGAGAACTATAGGCTTCCTTTCAAGTAGTTGCAGGGCCGGGGAGATGGCTCAGTGGAATAAGCACTTCCCTGGCAAGTGCAAGGGCATGAGTTCAATCCCCAGTTCCACCAAAAAAACAAACATCAAGTAGTTGGATTACAGACAGGTACCACTGTCTCCAGCTCTACACTGGCTATTTGATTCATGTGTTCATGGAACTGGAGGTTGCTCCTCCCTCTGACCTCACAGTCAAGCAAGAAATGAAAATTTTAAAAAATGTCTCAAAGGCTGGCCAGATAGCTCAACAAATTAAAAACCAGGGGCCAGGGTTTGATCCTGGGCCTGCTGTGCATGTCCCACCCTCCCATGGTGCCCTGAGAGGGCAATTGAGACTGGGCGTGATGGCACGTGCCTATAATCCCAGCACTTGGATGCTGAAAAACAGGAAGGATCAACTACAAGTCTGATCTGTATAGTGAGACCCTGTAGACCCTGTACTAAATACATTAAAAAAAAAAAATTAAAACAGTATCTCAGTAGTAGAGCATTTTCTGAGTACGTGCAAAGCTCTGAGTCTGATCATACCATAATTTTTTTTTTATCTTTTAAAACCAAAGCATTTATTTTGAGTGATTGCTGCAATTCTCAAGATGAACTGGATGCTGCAACTGCTGCTCTCTTGGGTTTAGGTGTCGTTCCTTCACGGAATCCATGCCTGAATCTGCGATATACAATTTTTAGGTGCCTCATTCGACCAGTTCCTGTGGTATTTCGCCTTTTAGCCTTTGCACTCCAGTTATACTTTCTCTTGCACTTGGCGGGATAGCCGCATTTGCCACAAGTCGACTTCTGAAGGTGGTAGGCCTTAGAGCCACAGCGGTGGCACAACATATGTGTCTTATTACGACGCTTTCCAAAGGAAAAAAAAAAAAAAAAAAAAAAAAAAAAAAAACAAAGGATGACGCTCCCTTCATCTTGCTAGTACTGTCGAGACCAAAGAGCATAAAATATTTTTTTAAAGCTGAAGGAGTTAGTTGCCTCATGAACTCCTAGGGGAATGAAGGGACACATCCAAGAAGCCTAGAATGTACCTTTATTTCTTTGGTCTGAATGGCAGCAATGCTCTGTGTAGCCTGCAAGGGATTGATCACCTGCTGTTCTGTGCTCCAACAACCCTAAGCCCAGATACTCCTCTGCCCAGGGCTGACCCATACCTGGGCATTGGACCCATCTGTCATTCCAACCACAGAGGAGTTTCACCAAGTCTGTTTTTAGCTACATCTTTTTCTAGCTACTGAAGGGCATCTTTGTTCCTTTTAGAATTCTTTATAAGGAGCCTGAATTTTTTTTTTTTTTTTTTTTTTTTTTTTTGCAGAACCAGGTATTGAACTCAGGCCCTTGCACTTGCCAGGAAAGTGCTTATTCTATTGAGCCATCTCCCCAGCCCCAAACCTGAAATTCTTGAGGGGACTGTCATGGGTATTCCTGGTTCCCAGAAGGCAGAAAGGGGAAGAAGGCTGGTGTCAGCACTTCAGCCTGCTTATTCAAGGTTCAGGGTTTACTTGACTCTTAACTGATCATAACCAGATATAAAACACACCCATTTTGACAGAGATAGATCCCTACTTCCTAGTCCTCTATCCACAAGATTGTAGAAGAAATGAGCTCAAGATATCTTCAAGGTGGGCTTACCCTTATCTCTGCTTATTCCAAGAGAAGAGCCATGAAGTCTGGTGGCCCATCTCATTATTTAGAATGACTTTTTTTCTTTTCTTTATTTGTTTTGTTTTGGTGCTGATCATAGAATCCAGGGCCTCATGCAGGCCAAGTATGTACTCCACCATTAAGCTGTACCCCAGCCTTTGAAAAGGAGCTATTTCTCTTACCTTTTAACCTCTTGTCTGCTCCAGATATATGAAGATTTAAGAGTCTGTGATAAAATGTCACATGGTAAGCTAGGTATGGTGGCCCATACCTGTAATCTCAGGATTCAAGAGACTAACTAAGGCAGAAGTATTGCTGTGAGTTTGAGGCCAGCCTGGGCTACTCTGTCTCCAAGAAGAAAAAAATTGTCATATGGTAAAGGCTGTGCTGTTGACCATCTGTTTGCAATTGGATCTGCTCACCTGTCTTGATGTAGGACCTAACATGTGCCCTTCATTTCTGCAGGTGGTGAAGGTAGGCCTAGTTGAAGACTCACCTTCCACTACAGGTATACTGGACTCCTTTGTTTCTCTGGGGTGAGGGTGGTGCCTTCTGGTCTTTCCCTGGACCAGCTGGCTCAAGGCCTTGGCTTGCTGGGAAGCAGCTTGAGCAGGAAGATGTGGGCCTCACTCTGGATATATGGGGAAGAAAAATGGAGAAGCCTGGAGCCAAGTAGGAAAGCACTTGGCTCCCTGCCACTAACAGACCAGGGATGGCTGCCTCTGGCTGACTGTGTCTGTTCCCCTAACAGGTGACGGAGATGATTCACCTGTGGTCAGCCTTACTGTGCCCTCTACATCACCACCTTCCAGCTCTGGCCTAAGCCGAGATGCCACAGCTACCCCTCCTTCCTCCCCATCCATGAGCAGTACCCTTGCCATCATGGGGTAAGCCTCTTGTCTGGACCTGTCCATCTGCCATGTCCCCCTATCACAGTCCAGCAACCTGACTCACTTTCCTGGCACAGCATACTGGCCTTAAAAAGACACTGGGTAAGAATGCAGAGGCTGGTCACCAGGAGGCCAAATCAGTAAATGAGAAGTGGGAGGACACTTGCTACCCATTGGCCTCAAAGAGATGCGGTTGAATGGGACATTGTGGATAATGGGGGCCCTCTGTAGGCTGTACATTGCTGTGTCTTGCTCTAGAACTTCTGGGGCTGCAGTGGGGCACCTTCTGTACACTCAGTGTGTGTGCGGGCTATGCTTGTGGTGCAAAAGGAGCAGACCTCTACCCCTGAAATCCCAGGGGGTTAAGTCTGGGTTAGGGGGATCTTAGAATGTCAGGTATCTAAAGTTTAGACAGAGGGCCAGGAAGCTGCTTTTGCATCAGGCCTGGAGTAAGGGAAGGATTCCAGACAGAAAAGAGTAGCCATGGTCAAGAACATAGCACAGCATATTTTGTCACTTTGCTCTGCTTTTGCCTCTTTGCTTTCCATGTAGCACTGGGGAAGCACTGACCAGTGGCTTTTCCAGAGCACTAATGACAGTGTCATAGCCCCTGAAGAAGACCCACCCTGGAGTTACCGTCCGAGTCAGAGTCCTTCACTCTCCTTCCTTTTCACATTGTTGCCCTTCATGGTCTTCTCCTGACTGGTCTGGAAGGGATAGTGTGGGAACACAGCTGTGTACTGCCCCAGGTCCCTGGCAGTTCCAGGCTTCCAGGAGTCTGATTATCTCTACTCTCCCATGTGAAAGATTTCTGTTCAGCCTGGATTTGGGAAGCCCTGGGACCAACCTCTACCTCGACCTCCTTTCCTATCCAATTTAAACTTGTTATTTAATGGAACCACTGAAACAAGGCAGAAAGAAAAGTCAGATGATTTTCATAGCCCTTTTACCTATTGTGTCTGACGCCTCCTTTCAAGACAACATCAGCCCTTTCCCCCAAGAGCTAAAATTATCACTGAGCTAAAGGTGCCATACATAAGCAAAATCTCAGGTCAGATCCCTCAGCTCTCAAGGTTGCTCTGGAACTTCTGCCTGCTGCTCCTCTCCTGCCTGCTGCTCCTCTCCTGCCTGCTGCTTCATGTGGTCCTCGCTTTGCTTACTGAGTGTGTGTAGTGGTATGCACATATGTGCAGGTACATGTATGTGCACTTTCCCACACTTCTCTATCTCTCTCACTATATGATATTTTTGTTTGGTTCTCTCTCTAACCATGACTTGGGCCTTTATCCCCTCCTGACTTTGTTCTCAGAGTAGCCTGATTCTCCACCCCAAGAGCTGCTGATCCTGTGTGACAGGGAGGAATGTAGAGCTACTCAGCTGTCTTCCTCCCTTTTCCTACTCCCAAGGCTGGCAGTCCCCTACTGGCCCCCCACCTGGCCCATGTAGTTGGGCACCAAAGGCAAAGCTGACCTCTCATTTCTGTCCCTCTTCTCCAGGAGCCCCAATAGTCCATATGGGGATGTGATTGGCCTCCAAGTGGATTACTGGCTAGGCCACCCTGGGGAGCGGAGGAGGGAAGGTGACAAGAGGGATGCCAGCTCAAAAAACACCCTCAAGAGTGTCTTCCGCTCAGTGCAGGTTTCCCGCCTGCCTCATGGTGGGGAAGCCCAGCTTTCTGGCACCATGGCAATGACTGTGGTCACCAAAGAGAAAAACAAGAAAGGTAAGTGCCACCTGAGTCCAAGGGAGACCAAGGGCCACCAGGCTTTCCCTGTCATCTCTTAGAGCCTGACTCATATATTAGTAGTAATGGCAAGGCCATTGCTTCAGTAATGCAGGAAATTCAGGACCCAGCTGCTGAGCAAGCAGCACCTTAGGGCTAAAGCAGTCACTGCTACAGTGTGAAGGAGCCTTTCTGGCTGCTGTCCTCAGGAATGAACTGTACATCAAGGAGTCCTATCTCCCTCAGCTCCAAGGTCACCATGACTATGGAGCAGAGTATTCACACCCAGCACTGCTCCAAAAAGGTTTCAAGAGCAGGACCTAGCTATCTTCAGAATTAGGAGAATATAGTCCTTCTAGAAGGGTAGCTTCAACAACTGGAGGCAAGAGTAGAGGTGGTTTGCAGAGAATGAGGCAGGATCCTCATACCGACTGCTGCTCAGGTACCTTGCTGCGGTCCTAGCCAGCTGGGAGCTGCATCTCTGATTATGTACCTGAAAAGCTGTGTGATTCTGGACTGTGCTCCTGGAGATACTGGCAAAGCAGCTGTGCTGCTTCCTGAGCAGCAGAGTCCCCTAGGAGCTTGGGTAGGGGCTGTGCCAGAATCCATGAACTGTAATGCAGGGACTTGCTGTTGAGCTGTCAGATGAGCAGTACCCTTCCTGCCCTTGTCTCCCTCCTGGAGTAGTGAGGACTCCCTCATTCATGGGGCAGGGTTACTGCAAACTCCCACATCCCAGTATCTTCCTCAGACATGGCTCGGTTCATCCCAGCCAGGGAAATAGGCCCTGCCAGGAGACGCCGTAGAACATTCCAGCTGGGAGGGACTTCAGAGATCATTTATCTCTGGGTCCTGACTATGTAGATGTAGATAGGTCAAGGGAGAAGTTCAGGGTCTTTGCCCAAGTAGGGATTTGTCGATCCTAATCCAGACCAAAGCTAGGAGGCACAACAGAGGAGGGTAGGGTTTTATAAATTACTCCCCACTTCAAGAATGGGGGCGGCACTTTCCCAGGCTTTGACAGACTGGGGTGGTTCCTGCTGACTTTGTAGTTCCTACCATCTTCCTGAGCAAGAAACCCCGGGAAAAGGAGGTGGATTCTAAGAGCCAGGTCATCGAGGGCATCAGCCGCCTCATCTGTTCTGCCAAGCAGCAGCAAACCATGTTGAGAGGTGCGTGACAGCGATGGCAGGTGGAGGGGGACATGGTGCTCCCAAGGTGCATAAGGAGATGGCTTCACTGCCCCATCACCCTTTCCCTTTTGCCCCCAGTGTCCATCGATGGAGTAGAGTGGAGTGACATCAAATTCTTCCAGCTGGCAGCCCAGTGGCCCACACATGTCAAGCACTTTCCTGTAGGACTCTTCAGTGGCAGCAAGACCACCTGAGGCCCTGCCTTCCAGCCATTCTCCCTCCTGGCACTGCCACCCAGCCTCACCACCTGCAGGCAGGGGGAGGCCAGCAGGCCCGGCCTAGCACCCCTTCCTGGCACTGGAGCCTGCCTCTCACATGCCCAGTCCTGAAGGACACTGCCACTGGGGACGCTGCCCTCCCCTGCCCACTGCCTAGTCCTACCCTTGGACTACCATTCCTCCCTCTTATCTTTTAGTCCTCCCTCCTCTTTCAGGCCCAGAGCAGGTTGCTTCTGCCTTTTGGTGCCCATAGTCCTTGGGATTGAGCCCTCCACAGCTTCCTTCATCCAGCTCTCCACATCTTGCCCCTGTGGTACCAGTTGTTTTTCCAGAAATAGGAAATCAAAACTCTCAGTTCACAGGGGGGACAGACCAGCCCCACCCTGAGCACTAGACTCATTTTCTAAGGCCCTGCTACCAGATACCACTCACCCTGTTTATAGCCAGCAGAGGCAGGCCGTCTTTCCACACCTGTGGTGGTCTCTGCCTGCTCCACAGCTTCCCAGTGGAGCCTAAGGGATACCCAAGTGACAAGTATGTTTTTAGAATGGAGGGGCCTTCCCATTCTCACACAACTTCCCGCCACGACAGGTCCCTATAGATGTTATGAGTCCTGAGAGTTTCTTTGGGTCTTTGCATGGTCAGTTCCTTGGATGTTTGTGTGGCTCTCCCTGTGTACAGGTCCTGTCCATCCTCCCCTATTGGTGATGCTACTCTTTCTACCTCCCATCCTCCTATCCACACAGCTCTGCCTAGCCTGGAGAGGTGGGAGGCAGATCCCCAGCACCTGTCTGTGACCCCCTGCCACCAGCCATGTGTCTCCTTTCCTATGTGTTCATCTCCCCTTTCCTAGTGCCACCCTACTGCCTGCAGTTCTCTATGGATAGATGTGAGCCTTTCCCAGCCTCCTCATCAGCATCAATATCCTCAGAAGTGGCTGAGGGTGCAGAGCTGGCCTCCTTCCATACCTGCTGGCATCTCCAGAGCTTCTCCATCACTCACTCAATGCTCCCCAGAAGCTGTGGCACAGAAGTTCAGTTGGAAAGTATTCTTCCCATCCTCCATGCCTTCCAAGACCCTCCAGCCTTTCCCCACAGCCAGCCCTGCTGTCCAGGGCTTCTCCTGGGCCCAAGAGAGGAGGGGAGTGGGAGGACGGATATGTTGAATTTTTCATTCAATAAACTGGTGATTTCTTACCAACTGTCTGGGCTTCCACAACTCTTACTATGCTACCAGAATTGTCTTTCCCCTGGCTCTCTTCAAAATCAACTAAAAACATGGGTAGAAAAGTGAAATCTTATTCAATTGTGGGAAAAGAGTATGAAAATATCTTAGCCTATATGTAGCAAGCAGAGTTCTCAAAAATAGAAATGATGCAGTTCCTACACTGAACTCCCATTTTTCTCTAGGACCCACCTCCCAGGGTAGAGCTGTGGGGCCATCTTTCCAATTCACTTTTCTGCCAGTGCTTGATTAAAGATGGAAAGCCATGGTAGTCCCTGTTTCCTGAATTTCAAGTGTCCCCAGCTCCCAGGGAAATGACTCCCTGAAGGAAGTGCTACATGGGGGCCCTGGCCTCATGTTCTCACCTGGAAAGGTACAGCTTCAGGGGAGCTTAAGACAGCCTGTCACTAGCCTCTGAGAGCATCTCAGATGTCTTGTCCCTACAATCCATCCATGCAGCCCCACAAACTTCAGAGCCTGGGGAAGATGGAAGTGTCATCTGTTTCCCAAAGAAAAGCCAGTAAGCAAGAAAGAAGTGCCCAAAAGAAACGTGTGCCCTCCACCTGCAAGGTACTGATGAGGGTGCCACCACACTGCTAGAAAGCACTGGGAGAACCCATCCTGCCTCCTGTGAGCTGGAGAGGATGTGGGAACTGACAGCCCACAAGGTGAGACTTCAAGGGAGCAGTCTGTGCCCCCTTCACTTCCTTTCCCTCATCACTAAAAATTCCCTTGCCAGCGGCCAGGGACATGGCTCAGTAAAATAAGCACTTCCCTGGCGAGCACAAGGGCCTGAGTTCGATCTCCAGTCTGCAAAAAAAATTCCCTTGCCAGAGTCCCTCCTGACCAAATTTGCCAAATCCAAGAGATACCTATCTCCTCTGCCTACAGCTTAGGATGTGTATGCTGATTCTCACTTCATCCTTGGGCCTCTCCAGTCAGCCTGTGGACCATACTCCTCCCACCCCACTGGCTACTCCCTCTTGGCCTCCCCTCCTGCATCTCTTTTAGCTCCCGGCCTAGGAACCCTGGGAAGTTTGAGGCTCTGCCTCTGGCCTCTCGTCTCCTGAACCTTCAGAAAGAATTCTCTGTGCCTTGTAATGTGAAATGTGCTCCCTTGTGGAGATTTTTCCCTGTAAAATCTTGCATTTTCTAATCTGTATTTTGACGGCATTTGTTCCGTTTTTGTGTTATTTTTGTTAGTGGAGACTGAACCCATATATATTAGGCAAGAGCTCAACCATTGAGCTATATCCCTAACCCTAATCTTGACAGTTTTGAGAAGTACAGGTCAGGTGTTTCATAGCACACACTTGAGATTTTATGCATATTTCAGAACATTTTAGCCCAGGGGTGGTAGGATATACCTGTAATCCCAGCACTCAGGAGGCTAAGGCAGGAGTATTATTGAGAGTTCTAGACCAGTATGGTCTACAAAGTGAGCTCAAGGCCATCCTGAACTGTATAGTGAGACCCTGTCTCAAAAAGAAAAAATAGGGGCTGGGGAGATGGCTCAGTGGAATAAGCACTTCCCTGGCAAGCGCAAGGGCCTGAGTTCAACCCCCTGGTTCCACAAAAAAAAAAAAAAAAAAAAAAAAAAAAAAAAAAAAAAAAATTTAAATAAAAAATAATGCAGGGTGTACAGGGTCTTACTACATAGATAGGACTCAGTTATTCTTCTGCTTTCTGCCTCCCAAGTGCTAGGATTACAGGCACATGCCACTATGCCTAGTCTCAATGACCATCTCAGCACATGGGGGAGGGGGTGGGGCCAGCACCTCACCCTGTCAATTGAGCCCCAGCAGCTGTGTTCTGCCGAAGCAAGCACTTTAGTCCACTGAGCTATCTGGCTGACCCCAAAATTTTTTTTCTTTTTTTTTTTTTAAGAATAGTATTTTTAAAGGACTCTTTCATCACCCCACTGCTCTGTCTAAGGACAGACAGCATTAATAGCTATATTGTCTCCTACCAGGCATGGTCTTTGAGCCAGGCCTTTGCTGAGCACTTCACATGATTTGTTTCATTGATCAAGTCTTCAGAGCACCCTGTGACATCAATACTGCTGCTCCCTCATCACATGAGGTCAGAGAACCTCTTCTCCATACCCTCAGCTCTAGAATGATATCAACCACTAACTTGGTGATGTGAATGTTCACAGACATCTCAACCCTCATAGCCAAAAGTGGGCTCCAGCCTCTCTATGCTTGATGTTTGGGTTGTGGCTGTTTTGTGTTTTGTTTGGGGGGGGGGGGGTTGCTTGGGGGCAGTTTGGTTTGGTTTGATGTTTAGGTATATTTGAAACAGGCTCTCACTCTGTAGTGCAGGCTAGCATTGAATCTGTATCCCAAGCTGGCCTCAAACTCAACAAGATCTATCTGCCTCAGCCCCTGGAGTGACCAACATGCCACACGCCCAACATCCTCATGCTTAATAAATGGCACCAGCAGCCACCCTGTTACTTAAACTAGAAACCCAAGGGTCACCTCCAGGGATCCTGCTCCCCACCCACTACCAATCCCTTCATTCTGCTTTCCCTATCTGTTCTGACCCAAATGAGTGAAGCTTATTCAACAGTCCCAGATCAGCTGATGCTTTCTTCCTTTTCCTCCCTTCCTTGCTGTTTCCCAGGCTAGTCTCAAACTCCTGGGTTAAAGCAATCCTCCCACTCACCCTCACCCTCCAAGTGCTTGAAATAAGATATAACCCACCATGCCTGGCAAAGAACCACATTTCAAATCAAGGGCTTCTAACTGCACACTGCATGTATCAACCTACCACATGCACAACGGCCATTAGGTGCCTGGATCAGTACCTGTCTCTGCTGTGCCAACACAAAAACATACATGGTTGAGTACTCTAACATACATGGCAGAAACTCTAAGGCTAGCACAGGTAACAAGAATCCAGTTGTCAACACTGAGTGACAGATTGCATGAGAGCACTCAGGAAGGGCATCTAACCCAGCTTAGAGGGAGAGGCATCCAAGATGTCACAAGAGAAATAGCACCTGAGTGGCATCTTCAAGACAGCTGACAAGGGAGTGTGGCCACATGTGGGTCAGTGCTGTTGGCAGGAGGACTTTGTAGCTATTATTCTATCTTTGCCAGAGTGAGGATTGTGCCCTTGATCCTGTGACAGCAGGGAGCTAATAAAGGGTTTTAGGCAGAGAAGTTTACTTAGCTACAACACCCAGGAGGACATAAGATCTGATCCAAATTGGGCAAACAAGTTCAAAGGCTGTTGCAGCCATTTAGGAGCAATGCAATGAGGACATAAAGAAAAGGTAGGAAGCTTGGAAAAAACAGAACTGGAAGAACATTTTAGAGGCTGAGTCAACAGGTTTGGGAGGCAAGTTAGAAAACGGGGCTGAGAAGGAGGCAAGGACAGGACTGGCTGTGTGCTGTGCACAATGAGCAGATGGTGAGACATCTCTGCAGTAGATCTGGAGAGGAGATGGCGAGCAAGATCTGGTGCTAGGGCCATGTGCCCAATTCAAGCATAGGTTGAATATATGAACCAGATTGAGCTGAGGGGGGCCTTCTGGTGGAGATGGAGCCTGGACTTCCTTGGCATGCTGCTGATCACCCCTGCCAGCTGACACCTGACCATGTAGGCTTCTGTCAGTGTCACCTTCTGCTCCCTTATCTGTTGTGCACTTCCTTATTTTTTTTTTTTTTTCAGTACCAGGGATTGAACTCAGGACCCTGCACTTGCCAGGCAAGCTCTTATTCTATTGAGTTATCTCCCTGGCCCCTGGGCACTTCATTCTTAGAGTGGCTGCTTCCCAGCATCACTATAGAGTTTACAGTTTTGCTCTGCTCCCCTTTGCCCAGTAGAGGGTGCATCATGTAGTCAGCTTGTTGGTGATGACAATAACAAGTAGCTATGAGGAACAGTGTTACTTGCAAGGTCTATTGTGAAAATGGTGTCATTTTATTCAGTTTTCTCCATGACCCAACATCTATGTATTAGGAACTCATTTTACACGTGAGGAAACAGCTGAAATACAGGATGCCACAAAAGCCACAACACTGGCAATGAAAACACACAGCTTTGATCTTTGCTGAGTCTGATCCCTGCCTTCTCACCTGCTACATATGTAAGATGGCTGGGAGGCCACAAAGAAGAGGTACAGATCTGCCATGTGGCGGCCTAGGTAAGGACAAGGTCTCAGGAGATCTCTGAGCAAACCTGACCTTGGCCCAGTAGCAGAAAGAACTGAGAACCAAGGGTTCCAAGATGGAACACAGTCCTCAGGAAAGAGGGATATGCTTTTCTAAGATTTTATTTCAGGTCTTATTAAGTTGCCCACCCTGGCCTGGAAATGCCAATCTTAAATACTTACAGGTCAATCCACTGAGGTTTCAAGTGGGAGGCAATCCTAGAAGAAAGTGCCTCCTATTACTTCAAAAGAAAGGCAGGAAGCATCAGAGAAAAGGAATAATGTAAGAAAGCGTGTTTCAGCCAGGTCTGGAGGTATATATCTGTAATCCCAGTATTCTGAGAAACTGAGGCAACAGGATTAAAGGTATGAGCCCTGCGTGGGCTATTTGTGAGACCTTGTCTCCAAAAAAAATTTTTGGTGGGTCTTGCTATGGAGATAGGGCTGGCCTTAAACTCACTATCTAGCCCAGGCTGGCCTCAGACTGTGGTGATTCTCCTGTCTCAGCCTTCTGAGTGGTGGGATTCCAAGTATCATCCACCATGCCCTACCTGTTTCAGAATTTTTTAAAGGACTGTAGTTCAGTGTAAAAAGATTTGGATTAAATTCCCAGTATGGACGAAAAAAAAATTATGTATATATATACTTAAATGGGCTGGGTGCTTTCAAGAACACAGTAATATTAAACACAGCAAAAACCTTTCCAGCACGGACAGGGGCTGGGGCTGCTGAGCGCTGCAGAAAATGGCAGAAGGAGCTGAATCACCATCAGGCACTGATTTCTTCCTTTATTCTCCATTTACTGAGCACCCTTCAGCAGCCTGGCAAGAGACCAGCAGCTGCTGGGCAGCACCCGCGGGACAGAGACATAGCAAAATGAAGTAACAGTTCTTTCCCTTGGGAGAAAGGACATGCACAGAGATGAGATAAAAGGGCAAGTGGGTGAAAAGGGTGAACACATTAAGGTGTCAAGGTTAAGCACTGAAAGCAAGAGGAGTGTTAGAAGGAAAAAGGCCAGTCCTCCCTCCCCCAGCACAGAGGGATGCTGGGCAGTTGCCTAAGGAGAAGCACAAAAGGAAAGGGCAAAGAATTAGCAGAGAAGCTGGAACAAAGCACCAGCAAAAGCTTTAAAGGGAGATTGAAAACTGTTTTCTCAAAGGAAGACTGAACCTTTGTTCTGTTTGCCTAAGAAAAGGTATAATACAAAGGCCAGGCAATCGCTGTGAGTCTGAGTTCGAGGGCAGCCAGGGCTACAAAATGAGTTCAAGGCCAGCCTGAATTGCACAGTGAAACCCTGTCTCAAAAATAAAAAACAAAAAGAGGCAGGGGGAGAAAAAAAAAAGAAAATGAACAAAAAGGTGATACAAGAAATGTACTCCTTCATTTGACAACAGGAAAGCCCAGGGAAGGAGGCCAGGCTTGTGTTTGCATGTGGCTGTGCTGCCCACAGAGCACAAGCAGCTGAACCCAGCCTTGGGCAGGAGTGTGTGTGAGCACTAGGAGTGCTCTGCCTCTGCATCCACCGCCACCAGCTCCTTGTGGAAGCACACAAGCACCTGTGCTTTGCACGGCATGAACACACAGCTTCTCTAGACCTCTGCCTCATGTGCTCAGTCCTCCTTGCACACTCAGGGATGATATCTATTCTGAACTGTAGATTCAGAAAAGAGTGTTAGAAGTATGGCTTGCCTGAGAACAGCAAGATAAAAAGCTGGCCCCTGCTTCCTCACCTGGTAATAAATAAATAAATAAATAAATAAATAAATAAATAAATTCTGAGCTACTTTGGCAGCCCCCTTCCCCACCTTTAAAAAAAAAAAAGAAGAAGAAGAAGCCTAAGGGCCAGGGATATAGCTCAGTAAAGTAAGCGCTTGCCTGGCAAGCACAAGGTCCTGGGTTCATTCCCTAGTACCACCAAAAAAAAAAAAAGCCAAGTGTGATGGTGCATACTTATAATCCCAGCACGCAGGAGGCTGAGGCAGGAGAGTCACTGGACGTTTTAGGCCAGCCTAAATTAACTAGAGAGACCTTGTCTCAAAAAATAAGATATAGGGTCTTAGCTGACCACAAACTTCACCTGTGGCAGCTGTCAAAGTTAACCTGACTTTTACTTTATCGGAAAGGTCGAATGGCTGGGTGGGAAAATACCATGTTTTTTATGTTGTTCTACAGTCCTGGATATCAAAACCATGGTCTCATGTGTTCTAAGCCAGTGTTGTGCAGCTAAGCTTCAGCCCCATGCTTATTGAGGGGTACTATCCCTCTGTAGCCTATGCAATTGACTCCTTTGGATCGTTCACTGGGGAATGACCACATTCTGAGCAGAGCCTGAACTGGCAGAAAGCAGAACAGGGAAGAGCCAGGAGACTATGGAGGGCTGGGTGAGCGGGTGGGGCCAGCTCAGGCAGACAAACGACGGACTGCCCTTGTCTCCATGCATCTTTTTTTTTTTTTTTTTTTTAAGCTATTTTAGGGGCCTGGGATAGCTCAGTAGAATAAGTGCTTGCCTGGCAAGCGCAAAGGCCTGAGTTCATTCCCCAGTTCTGCCAAAAAAATTACTATGTATTTTAGGGAAGGGTCTACAAGGTGTTCAGAGTCTCACTACTAGATCAGATTCGTCGTGATCTGTCTGTTTACAGCCTCCTGAGAGCTGGGATTACAGGTGCACGCCACCACACATGGTCTCAATTGACATCTCAGCACACCCTGGGGATGGGGACAGGGACCGCACAGCACAGTACAGCAGGCCCAGGGATAGAACCCCCAGCCCCTGTGCCTCCTTGCAGGTGCTTTAATCTGCTGAGCCATTTGGCTGGCCCTCCATGCATCTTAATTGGCTGGAAAGAGCAGATACTTTCCAGAAGACAAGCTGTGGGTAAGCACTGCAGGAAGGCACTCTAAGGCCTAAGAAAAAACTTTCTAAACTTTCCAGTTGTCTCACAGTAGAAAGTAGTGAACTCCCTGCCATTGCATACACTCACGCAAAGAGTAGCAGGATACCAAGATGGTGCAGAGGAGATCCCAGTGTCCATGAAGATGCTGAACTCTTTCCTCTGAATCCTTCCCAAATCATAAGGAACACCCCAGACTTCCTGGTACACAGCAGGCCTCACCGTGCAGGTTTTATCCCTCAGAGAGTTTATCTTGCTGTCACCTCCTATCACTGTCAAGCTAGACGTGGTGGAGACAACCGTGGAGCAGGGCACCAATTCAGGGTTGCAGAGAAACAGAACAAAACCCAGAGTTTGAGGAACTGGCTAGACCAACAGTGCATCTTTCTGCCTTTCCTTTAACCAGCATTTAATGAATGTTACTGTGTCTCCTACCACTCTAGGGGTGGCCAAGATAAGTAAGTCCTGCCCTGCATTCCAGAAGAGAGAAAGCAAAAAAAAAAAAAAAAAAAAAAAAAAGTGAGGAATGCTAATGATATATAGAGTGAAGTGGGTGGTGGCAGGGACTGCTCTAGCAGAAAAGCCTAAAATCAAGACCTCTCTGAGGTGCCATCTGAGTCCCAAATAGCATCATCACAGACCAAAGATGGCTGCTTTGTGTTACTCATCCAGTCAGAAGCATCTGCTGGGGTGCTCACACACAGAAACACCATCCAGAACCCTCTACCCCATCCCTCAAGAAGCACTGTCAATGACCCTCTACACAGCAGGCCTCCAAAACTCCATCAAAGACTCCTGCAATTAAAAACCAAATTTGAAAGTATAGCAGGATGCCAAGTCCATGCCCCAAAATCAGTATCATTCCTGCACTCCAGTAACAAATTCACCAAGAGAAAAATTAGAAAAACAACCTTTTACAATACCATTGAGAAAAATTAAATACTTAGGAATTAACCTAGCCAAGGAAATGGAAGACCTCTACAATGAAAACTAAAGTACCCTGAAGAAGGAGATCAGGGAGATAGCAGAAAATGGAAAAGATATCCCCTGTTCCTGGATAGGCAGAACCAAAATAATGAAAATGGCCATACTTCCAAAACTGGTATACATATTTGATGCAATCCCAATTAGAATATTAGTAGCATTCCTCATAGAATGCCCTATGCTGAGTTCAATCCCTGGGACTACAAAAAAAAAAAAAAAAAAAAAAAAAAAAAAAAAAAAAAAAAAAAAAAAAAAAAAAAAAAAAAAAAAAAAAAAAAAAAAAAAAAAAAAAAAAAAAAAAAAAAAAAAAAAAAAAAAAAAAAAAAAAAAAAAAAAAAAAAAAAAAAAAAAAAAAAAAAAAAAAAAAAAAA
>PVKA01006642.1:0-13408 GCA_004027165.1 Ctenomys sociabilis | reverse complement strand
ATATGGAATTACCAGAAGAGACCTAAAATAGCAAAAAAACAATACTAGAAAACAAGGGCAAAATATGGGCTCTCATAATTGCTGACTTCAAGTTATATTGTACTACCAAGCTACGGTGAAAAAAACAGCATGGTACTGGCAAAAAAAGACTTGAGGATGAATAGAACAGGTGATGCAGAAGCAATGTAGTACACTTAGCTATGTTAAAAAGGGAATAAACGGGCTAGGGAGATGGCTCAGTGGAATAAATGCTTCCCTGGTAAGCGCAAGGGCCTGAGTTCAATCCCTGGTTCCGCCGAAAAAAAAAAAAAAAGGAATAACACCTTCACTAGCAGAAAGATAGCCTCTTTAATAAAAAGCTCTGGGAAAAATAGTTTTCCACATGTTGAAGATTGAAACAAGACTCTCGGGGCCGGGGAGATGGCTCAGTGGAATAAGTGCTTTCCTGGCAAGCGCAAGGGCCTGAGTTCAATCCCCGGTTCCGCCAAAAAAAAAAAAAAAGAAAGAAGACTCTCACTATGAACTAAACTAAAATTGAAATGTACCAAAGATTTACATACTAAAATAGAAACATGGGCTGGGGATGAGGCTCAGCTGCACAGCACCTGCCTGGCAAGCACGATGCCCTTAGTTCAACTTCTATTACCAAAAAACAAAACAAAACAAAGAAACAGAAAGCTTAATCTCCTGAAAGTTAAATAAAGTAAAACTCTGAAAGACAGATATAGGACCAGGGAGATAGCTCATTAGAATAAGCACTTGCCTGGCAAGTGCAGGATCCTGAGTTCAATCCAAAAAGGCGGATATAGACAAACACTTTCCGAACAAAACTTCAATTAAATAGTAAATATTAACCAAAATATCAACAAATAGGATCACATCAAATTAAAAAGCTTTTTTAAAATGTATTTGGCACAGCGTTTCACTACACAGCTAGGACTCATACTGATCCTCCTGTTTTCAGCCTCCCCAGAGCTGGGATTACAGGTGTGCACCACCAAGCCTGGTCTAGAAAATCAGAAAGCTTCTGCACAGAGTGAAGAGACAACCTAAATAATAGGAAAAAAAATTTACCAGCTACTCCTGAGACAAAGGGCTAATATGTACAATATATAAAGAATTCAAAACACTAGACCTCCCCATTCAAAACTGGGCATGTGAAATGAATGGGCATTTCTCTGATGAACAATTACCAACAGCCACTAAGTATATTAACATATCTTCAACGTTGAGGGTCATTCGAGAAATGCAAATTAAAACATTGAGCTTCCACTTCTTGCCAGAAAGAATGGCTATTATTAAGAAATCACTCAGTGGAATAAGCGCTTCCTTGGCAAGCGCAAGGTACTGAGTTCAATCCCTGGTTCCGCAAAAAAAAAAAAAAGAAGTCAATCAATAAATCTGTGAGGGTTCAGGGGGAAAAAGGACCCCTTTCCATTGCTGGCTGTAGTGTAAACTAGTATAACCACTATGTAAAATAGGATGGAGATGCCTCAAAAAACTAAAACTAGAAGTTCTGTTGACCCCACTATGATTAGCCTTATACATATCTTCCTGAGTTAGTCATCACACTATTGCAATACATACATAACTATGTTTATAATAGCTAAATCCTGGAAACAGCCCAATTGACGGATGGATAATAAAAATGTATTTTTTCTATTTCTTTACTGGTGCATTTTAGATATACATAGTGATCACATTCATCCTAGGGAATTTGTACCTGTTCATGATATATCTTGCCTCTTCTTTTTTTCCCCCCATTCCCCTCCCATCCTTCAATTCTTCTTCCCCTCCTTATTTACAAAAGCTTTGTTTCCCTTTTATTTCTTTTCTTTTTTGTACTAGGAATTAAACTCAGGACCTTGCGCTTGCCAGGGAAGTGCTTATTCCACTGAGCCATCTCCCCAGCCCCATTTCTAATTTTTATATTATTTTTTATTCTCTTTAAAAAATAAATTCCCCAGTTCAGCCAAAACTTAAATAAATTGGGCCGGGGAGATGGCTCGGTGGAATAAGCACTTCCCTGGCAAGTGCAAGGGCCTGAGTTTAATCCCTGGTTCCGCAAAAAATAAATTAATTAATTAATTTAAAAAACAAAAAACTTTAAAAAGCCGGGTGTGGTGGCAAGTACTCCTAATCTCAGCACTGAAGAGGCTGAGGCAGGAATATTTTGAGTTTAAGGCCAGCATGGGCTATATAGTGAGTACAAGGACACCCAAATTACACAGTGAGACCCTATTTCAAGAAAGAAAGAAAGGGGGGGAGGGAAAGAGGGAGGAAGGAAAGAAGGAAGGAAGGGGGCCAGGGAGATAGCTCAGTAGAGTAAGTACTTGCCTGGCAAGTGCAAGGTCCTGGGTTCAATCCCCAGTACCGCAAAAAAAAAAAAAAAAAAGAAAAGAAAAGAAAAGACAAACAGACAACCGCTGTCGCAGAGAGCTGGCCAGCTGGGAAGAGGGGTGGGTACATCTGCAGGCACAAATGTGTCTGGGGCCGGTCGTGATGGTGCATGCCTGTAATCCCAGCACTCGGGAGGCTGAGGCAGGAGGATTGTTGTGAGTTCGAGACCAGCCTGAGCTACAAAGTGAGCTTAAGGCCAGCCTAAACTACATAGTGAGACCCCGTCTCAAAAAGACAAAAATAAATAAATAAAAATTAAAAAAAAACAAAACAAATATGCCTGGGTCCACTTTGTGAGAGGAACATAATGGCAATACCCACTTAAGAGTCCTAGTGAGCATTGACATACTTCATGTAAGCACTACAGTAAACACAAAGTGGAAACTGGACCAGGAACGGTGCTGCACACCTATAATCCCAGCAGTTGGGAGGCGGAGACAGGAGGCAGGAGGGTTGCCATGAGTTCAAGGCTAGCCTGAACTATATAGTGAGACCCTGTCTCGAAATAAAATGAACAAGTAAACAAAGCCAAGGATTTAGCTCAGTAGCACAGCGATTGCCTAGCAAGCGTGGGGTTCTCAGTTCAATTCCCAGTACCCAAAAATAAATAGATGACAGGCAGATAGACTAGGTAGCAACTGCCTCAATAAACGTGAACACTCGCTTTGGTCGGGCGATTTCCCTCCGCCTGTTTCCCTCTGTCCTCTTTGGCTGCTTGCACTAGGTGCTTTTGAGCACGCAGTCTTCGAAGCACCTCCACACCTTGGCCCCGATACTTCACTGTGGCAGAGAGCTGGGCCAGGAAAAGCTCGCGACAACCGCCACCCACCGCACCCAAGAAGCGCTCAGGCCCCGCCCCCCGCTGGCCCCACCCTACTCCTCCCTCCCAGAGTCAGCAGGCTCACGCGCTCCTTTAAGGCAGAGAGCCCGCCGAGAACGATTTGTTACGCCTCCTCCGACGGCACCAAGGTAGCGGCTTCACCTTTAAGGCGGCGCGGGGACTGCTGGGAAGCCTGGCGGGATGGAGACAGCGGGAGCGTCTCCCGGCCGCTAGTCCCGGTGAAGCGGGACGGGAGCCAGAACTGGAACCTCGACTGATCAAGAATCGCAGGTCGGCGCGCCAGGCGGGTCGGGAGAGGGGGGGTTGTCAAATGCTGAATGGGAGGGGCTGCGGGTCGGTAAAGGAGGGGTCGTCGTGGGCGCGGCCTGTGTGAGGACCTGCTGGGGGGGAGGGGGCGCGGTCCTGTGGGGCCAGGAGAAGGAACTCGCTCCAACCTATGGGAGAGGGTGCCCTGGGCGCGGCCAGGAGGAAGCAGGTCCAGGAGGAAGCAGGTCTCGAGAGCTGAGAGCTCAGCCTCTCTGGGGGAGGGTCTGCGGGGCATCGGCCTACCCTGCGGGTCCAGCCTGCCCGTGGGGGAGGGAAGTATCGCAGGGGCTGCGGCCGATTGCCAGTTTCTCCACGCGAGTGAACCCTTGGGACCCAGTACGGCTTCCTGGTGCGCCGTGTCCTGACTAAAGGAGTTTCGGGAAGCCTTGAGACTGGTCCACCAAAGCTGATCTGAGCTGGTGGTCTAGGGCGGACTCGGTCCAGCCTCACCGGCCACACCGCATTGCGTCTTCCTGGCCGAGACGGGGCTGGCGCGCCCCCTGTAGGCCGAGTGCGGGCATCGTACCAGCTGCTGCCTGGGGGACCTAGGCTCTCTTGGGGACACAGGCATCCAGGGACCTCCAGTGTTTACCTAATCCGGGGTGGACGGCGGTGTGGCCCTAGGCTCAGCGGCTGCCTGCCCACCCCTCATCTTCACAGGTGAGACAACCATGGCTACGATGGTACTTCCGCGGGAGGAGAAACTGACCCAGGATGAGATTGTGCTGGGCACCAAGGCTGTCATCCAGGGACTAGAGACCCTGCGCGGGGAGCATCGTGCCTTGCTAGCTCCCCTGACCGCGCTTGAGGCCAGTGAGGCCGAGCCTGGTTCCCAGGAGCGCTGCCTCCTCCTGCGACGCTCCCTGGAGGCCATTGAGCTGGGGCTTGGGGAAGCCCAGGTAGGTCAGTTAGGGAGCTAAATGGGAGGTCATAGAAGGGTAAGAGCCTTTTAGAGGTAATGTGGAAACAGAATCTGAGCCAGTAGCCCCTAGTCCCCTGAACTCCCTTCTGTGTTCAGGCTGCAGTAAATATCTATTGAAAGCCGGGCGTGGTGGCGCAGGCCTGTAATCCCAGCACTCATGAGGCTGAGGCAGGAGGATTGTTGTGAGTTTGAGACCAGCCTGAGCTACAAAGTGAGTTTAAGGCCAGCCTGAGCTGCATAGTGAGACCCTGTCTCAAAAAGACAAAAAAAAAAAAAATCTGTTGAAAAAAATTATTGCACTTTGAAGACCCCCCCAGCCTTGCTTTGGGAGACCCTGAACACCCTCCTCTCCGTATGCAGCCCTGTTTCTGGCACCTTTGTACCCCACAGATTGAATGGCATGGAAGAACAGAAAAGAAATCCTTACGGACCCCTCCCCCTCATTTTTCCATTGATTTGTTAAATTTCTAATTTATCACATGCTGTTATGTGCCAGACAGTATGTTAATGCCAGATATACATGGTCCAAAAAAGCAGACAAGATCCCTATCCTAGTCTAGCAGAAAAGGAGAAATGCAGACACAAATAATTGTAACAGATTATCTCGGTTGTTCAAAACAGAGTAAAGGGCTCAGGAGATAGCTCAGCAGCCTAAGTGCCTGCCTGGCAAGTGCAAGGATCCAAGTTCTATCCCTGGTATGACATGCCTTGCCAGCCTGAAACCAGGCATGGTGGTGCACACCTATAATCCCATTGCTGGGGAGACTGAGACAGGAGGATCACTACAAGTCTGCACTGCATAATGAGACCCTGTATCAAATATATACCAAAGAGTAAGATCTGTGATAGCTTATAGCAGGGAACCATGGCTATTAGGCAGTATTTTTCTGAGGAAATGACAAGAGTTGATGGCAGAAATGGACTATCCTCCACAAAAAGGAGTAGGAGTTACATGGGCAAAGGTCCTAAAGCAGGATCTTAAAGGGAAGTGAGAGAACTATGACTTCACATAGTAGAAAGACAAGCCTTTGGAGAAAACAAGAGCTCGATCTGGCTCAGTAGTTTAGGTTTTATTCTCAAAGAAACCAAACAATGCCTTTGGAGGTTCTAAGCAGAGAGGGGACATAGTCTAACAGGTTTTAGAAACTTTGTGAGACAGAAAATAAACCTGCTTCAAGGATGGCAGCAGGTAGCAAGTGGTTAGCTGGAACTCAAATGAGAGATAATAGCTTGAGCTAAAGGAGTGGCCATGAGGGTGGAGAGAAGAGGACCACTTCAATGTTCTGGAGTTGGGCTCTGCAGGACCTAGGAGTGAAGTGAGAAGAAGGGGCATCATAAATCCTAGATTTATAATTTAAGTTCAGGGATTCAAGACCCTGGGTGCATAAGAGTTTGATTTTGGTCACCTAAATTGGGCTATCAGAACTAGAAAAAGACCAATGTCTAGGAGGCATTTGGACAGAAGTTGGATTCTATAGAAAAGAATTTTATTCCTCTCAGATCTTGGCTAACCTACTTCCTGGTAGCTTGAATACTGGGCAGGTTGTATCATCTTGATTTGCTTGTCTTTAAAATGGGGATCATGCCATCTGTTGTACACACTTCAAGGCTGTTGAGGGAACTTTTTAAAGCTAGTGCTTATGAACACCTGTCACTTAGATGTCTGCTAACCAACTAGAAAGCACAGGGACCCAGAATGCCCAATGTTCTAAAAGGGCAGCATGTTTACCTCCTTGGCCATTTGGCTATCAGATGGAGAGAAGGCCACACTGGGACCCCATTCCTGGTAGTATGCAGACCCCTTATAGATAGGGAATGGGATGGCAGAGAGCATGGGCAGCAAAGCCATAAGGAGCTGGAGTAGAGGTGTGTTTGATGGCAGAAATGATGCTGGGCCATACAGTATGGATGAAGGAGGGTGGGACCCATGCTAAGGTCCCACAGAAGGAAAGGCCTAGAAGCTCAGGAAGAGAGTCAGACATTGAGGAGAGGATTAGGGGCCAAGGCCTGTATCCCATTACCTGCCTCTGTGGTTCTTCATATCCTCTGTGGGCTTGAAACATCTATTCTTTTTACCTGCAAGCTATAGAAGACAAGGTGTTCTGTGGACCTTCAGCAGAAGACAAAATGAGATCTTTCAGTAGCCTTTTAGCCCTATTGGGGTTTGTTCTGTGAGTACTAGCCCTGCGACAAGGTTCCAGTATATAGTAGCTATAGCTGCAGCAGGCAGAGAACAACCCCCAAGAGAGACAAAGGAAGAGTTTGGTAGCTCAGGAATCCCAGGAGGAAGCAGTTTGAGATTCCTAAACTTTAATGTGCTGGGTTTTGAACTTTAGGATACAGGGGTGATGGAGGGGGTGAGGCACCATTAAGAAAGGGGGAATTTATAGGTCCAAGTTGGGGATGGAGGCTAGAGGAAGGCTAGGGCTCTGACACTTGTCTGGCTATGCAGGTGATCCTGGCACTATCAAGCCATCTGGGTGCTGTAGAGTCGGAGAAGCAGAAGTTGCGGGCTCAGGTGCGGCGTCTGGTACAGGAGAACCAATGGCTGCGCGAGGAGCTGGCGGGGACACAGCAGAAGCTGCAGCACAGCGAGCAGGCAGTGGCCCAGCTAGAAGAGGAGAAGCAGCACCTGCTGTTCATGAGCCAGATCCGAAAGCTAGATGAGGACACCTCCCCTAATGTGAGCCCCACCTGGTCAGAGGCCTGGGCCAAGCAGGGCATGAGTAGCACCCAGCTCCTACCCAACCCAAACACAGCCACCCATGCTACTCTCCCTGACACTTGTCCTGTCTTCTCCCCAGGAAGAGAAGGGAGATGTCGCCAAAGATTCTCTAGACGACCTCTTCCCCAATGAGGATGAGCAGAGCCCAGGTGCGGATGGACAGTTGGCTCTGGGTGTTGGGGGAGGAAAGACTGCAGATTCCTGGGGCTTGGGATCCAGAGGTCATAAGAAATGGCCAAGTAGCACTGATGTTCTTTCTTGCCTTATTGCAATCCACAACATCCCAGCACATTAGAGCTTAAAGGGCAAGTCTTCTGTTATATCGCATACCCCATGAGCTCTGCAAAGGACAAGACATCATAAGAGTTCTGGAGCAGCCAGGCCTGGCTCCCCTTTCTGCTCTACTTCTGGCTCCTCTGAAGCCCTTGGGATAATTCCTTTCCTTTAGAGCTCCTCTGAGAATCAGAGGAGACACATGGATGGACAGTGGTTAGACAGGGCCAGGCTTGCCTTACTCACAATGAATACACATCAGAGCCCACTCCACAATTGTGGAAACCGAAGTTTAGGTATTAGAGAACTTATTCTAAGAAATACAGTTTACCATGTTGGAACTGTGAAACTAGGACTTCACTTTCTCTTTCTTTGGGGTAACTAGACCTCTATAATGGGAAACTGAGATAGAAGAGTGATTTGGCCACTGCCATGTGGCAAGTTGGTGAAAGACATAGTGTATGCCAGCCTAGCCCAGTGGACAGATGGCACACCTGACCTTCTGTGTTGTCCTATAGCCCCAAGCCCTGGAGGAGGGGATGTGGCTTCCCAGCATGGAGGCTATGAAATTCCAGCACGACTTCGCACCCTACACAATCTGGTGATCCAGTATGCCTCCCAGGGCCGATATGAGGTGGCTGTGCCACTCTGCAAGCAGGCACTGGAGGACTTGGAGAAGACATCAGGCCATGACCACCCTGATGTGGCCACCATGCTGAACATCCTGGCACTAGTCTATCGGTGAGAGCCCCTCTAGCCAGTCATCTGTGGGGACACTGTAGTTCAGAGTCACCAACCTATAGAGTCTGCTGAGGAGTGGGGTGAAGCAGAGAGGAACTCCATGGGGCTGGGCTACAGATGTGAGTAGATCTCAGTCTAAAATGGAGGAATAAGGTTTGACATGAGTGGTAGCCGGGGTGGGGGGTGACACAAGAAGACCAGAAAAAGTTTCTGTGGCAGAAAATAACATAAGCCAAGCCGCTATAAACTAGAGAGCAAGGTACACTGGAAGATTGTGTACCACCTAGAGGTCCTGAACATGTGGCAGGGCCCTGGTAATGTGAGTGTGAGTTAAGCTCCCTAAGTTCTTAGTTGGCAGGGACTGCCCAGTCTTCCCCATGCTCTGAGTCACATTCCTGTTAGCCCCCACACTAATGACCACAAAAGCAGTGACCACAGGAATTATGGGCACCTAGGGGAAGGTCTTGGGCTGGAGGACAGCCTTGAGCATGCTCCTCTCTGCTCCCAGGGACCAGAACAAGTACAAGGAGGCTGCTCACCTGCTCAATGATGCCCTGGCCATCCGGGAGAAGACACTGGGCAAGGACCACCCAGCAGTGAGTGAGGGCTGGGTAGTGTAGGCAAGCTGCCCTTGACCCTCTGCCAGGTCACAGTCACTGCCCAGCAGGACCCTGGGTTAGGGTGCCTCTGTTCTCTCACCAACCAGGTAGCTGCAACACTAAACAATCTGGCAGTGCTATATGGCAAGCGGGGCAAGTACAAGGAAGCTGAGCCACTGTGCAAGCGGGCACTGGAGATCCGAGAGAAGGTGAGAACGGGCAGGGTTTGGGAACTGCACAGATTGTAGAGTCTCAGGCAGCTCTGAACCCAGCCACTGACTCCTTTTCCCATCATAGGTCTTGGGCAAGTTTCACCCAGATGTAGCCAAGCAGCTCAGCAACCTGGCCTTGCTATGCCAGAACCAGGGCAAAGCAGAGGAGGTGGAATACTATTACCGGCGGGCACTGGAGATCTACTCTACGCGTCTTGGGCCTGACGACCCTAATGTGGCCAAAACCAAGAATAACCTGGTGCTGAGGGGCCGGGCAGGGTTAGGGGCTAGGAGGGAGGGAGGAAGGTCTGAGGTTGGGAAAAAAAGGAATCTACAGCTTACCTCCTGGGGCCTGCTTACCCTCTGGATCTCTGCCCTACCAGGCTTCCTGCTACCTGAAACAGGGCAAGTACCAGGATGCAGAGACCCTGTATAAGGAGATCCTCACCCGGGCACATGAAAAAGAGTTTGGTTCTGTCAATGGTGAGTCTGTGGTTACAGGGTACCTCTGGTTCATCCAATTCAGCTGTGAGCACCTAGGAGAGTATCTCAGCTAGACTGGCCCTCATACCTGGGGTCTGGCTAGTGACCTAGCCTCACTGTATACACCTTGGCAAACCCCACAGTCTTGGCCCAGTCTTTTCCTTGTCACCTGAGCACCTGCTCCTCTTGAGGGCCTGGCCCAAGTGTCTTTCATGCTGGGATTCTACCTTCTGGCTCTTGATGGTCATTCATTCCATGCTCCCAGATCTCTTGGAGGCTCTCATCATTTTACCTACTGTGGATCTCAGACCATGTGCCTACAGCATGAAGGCTCAGTCCTTTGCCCTCACCCATCATGATCCTCTTGATATAGGTCTGTGACCTACTTATCCACTATCCAGAGGAGGGTTTGTGATGTTTTGAGTCCATTTCTTGTTCATTTATTCAACAAAGCCCAACTCTGGGCCTTCCTAGGTATCCCCTTGTCTCCTCCCTAGACTCTAATCCTATATTCAGTCCAAACCAGGAGGTCTGTCTGGCAGGCTGGTGATAGTTACCTTTCTGCCTATAGGAGACAACAAGCCCATCTGGATGCATGCAGAAGAACGAGAGGAGAGCAAGGTAGCTTTTTGTGCAGAGTATAAAACTGGGATATGTGGAAGGAAGGCCTTCTTCCACCTGCCCTGATGGTTCTTGCCCCCCCAGGATAAGCGCCGGGACAGCACCCTATATGGGGAATATGGCAGCTGGTACAAGGCTTGTAAGGTTGACAGGTGAGGGCAGCAGGGTCTGGGTTGGGGTTAGGGCAGATAGGAAAATGGCATCCTGAATTGGGAAAGGCCCAGGTTTCTCTCTCTCTCTCTTTCACACACACACATACACACACACCTCTTTTTTGACAGTTCATTTTTTTTTTTTTTTAATATTTGAGATAAGTTCTGCAGTTCAGGCTGACCTTGAACTCCATTTATAGCCCAGGGTGGTCTCGAACTTACAATGATCCTCCTGCCTCAGCTTCCTGAGTGCTGGGATTATAGGTGTGCACCACCACACCCAGCTGCCAACTCATCTTGCAAGGCCCATTTTACAAGAGGGTTTTATGTCCCAGGAGAGCCTGGTTTTCTCTCCCCTTGTCCAGCTTTTGCTTTAGGTAGCAACATCACTTGAGGGCCAGGCCCAAGTCCTAGGGTGAATCTCTCAGGTCAGGAGACAAGTAGTTCTAGCACAGGACTGGACACTTGGATGGTTCCTTAAGGCCAGTGTGGGCTGGGTGTCAGACAGGCCCTGGGTCCAGGGGAATATAGTATTTGAGATGGTTCTGTTGTCCATCTATAGCCCCACAGTCAACACCACTCTGCGTAGCTTGGGTGCCCTATACCGACGCCAGGGTAAGCTGGAAGCTGCACATACACTGGAAGACTGTGCCAGCCGTAACCGAAAGCAGGTGGGACTCCATGCAGAAGGGAGGTTGAGAGGGACCTCTGAGGTCCTGTGTGTACTGCAATCAGGCCCTGATGCTCCCTGCCTATCTCTCAGGGCCTGGACCCTGCAAGCCAGACCAAAGTGGTTGAACTGCTGAAAGATGGCAGTGGTGGGCGGGGAGGCTGCCGTGCCATCCGAGACTCAAGTGGAGGTACTGGGACTCGGTCCGAGTCTGATCTGGAGGAGGCAGGACCTACAGCTGAGTGGAGCGGGGTGAGTGTGGAGGCTGGATAGGTTGGGAAAGAGGCTGTATACCCAGTGTTATCTAAGGTAAGGCCTGTCACCCAAAGGATGGCAGTGGCTCCTTGCGGCGCAGTGGCTCCTTTGGGAAGCTCCGGGATGCCCTTCGGCGAAGCAGTGAGATGCTGGTGAAGAAGCTGCAAGGGGGCAGCCCACAAGAGCCCCCTAACCCCAGGTGAGCCCTCAAACCCCAGTGAGCCCCAACCCAGGTGGACCCCAGAAGTACCTGGTGATCCTAAATGAGCACCTGATGAGTATGTCTGCTGGCCCCAGGTGATCTCCCCATCCTTGGGTGCCATCATTACCAAGTCTGCCCTCTCCCCAACCCCAGCTTCCTCATATCTATATGGGTAAATCTCAGCTGGCCTTTTCCCCCAGGATGAAGCGGGCCAGTTCTCTCAACTTTCTCAACAAGAGTGTGGAAGAGCCAGTCCAGGTAGGGGCAGCGGGTGACTGGCACTGGGCAGCTGAAGCCAGACCCCTGCCCCAGGGCCCCTGGGATCCAGGTCTGCATGTCTTCCTGCCCAGCTTCTCCTGGAGCATGTCTCTTCATCCAGCAGCAGTTCTGTCCCCATCCCAGTCCTGCTTTCTGCTCAACAGTGGGGGGACAGATGAGGGAAATGCAACCCCTCTCCTGCAGTGGACATGTGCACCACCTGTGCCAACACAGTAACATGGAGGCAACAGAGCATCAGGCAACAGGGTGGCTTTGTGCCAGAGCTGGCCAACTAAGATTCAGACCCTGACTGGGTCAGGCCCCTGGGGCCGGGGAAGCTTAGTAGCAACAGCATGAGGCTGATGGGCTGTCCCCTCTGCCCACAGCCTGGAGGCACAGGTCTTTCTGACAGCCGCACACTCAGCTCCAGCTCCATGGACCTCTCCAGACGAAGCTCCCTTGTGGGCTAATCCAGAAGGGGCAGCCAGTCGTCAGAGCCTCCACCCAGCACATCCTCTCTCCCAAGCCCTGTGCATGGGCCTGCTTGTCCTGCCTGTCTCTCCCATGAACCCGTCTTTTCTGTTCAATCTCAGGGTAACCTTCCATTTCATCTCAGCCTGAGCCCTGGAGGCTGGGCCTGCCCACTCCAAATCTACTCTGTATTTATTCCTTCTAGCAAGGCCCCCCTTCCCAAGGCCAGCAGGAGCTGGCCAGAGTCTCCAAAAGGAGATGGTGGCCCAGATTCCAGAGTCAAGAACACTAAGCACCTGCTGCCCCACCACTGTCTCTACACTTCCCCTTATTGGCCATTGCTTCTGTATATAAAGAAATAAGTTATTGGCCACGCCTCTCCCCTCAGATCCAGGTACTCTTTGATCTCCCCTTCGCCCCGCCTTTCTCCAGTGGTACCGCCCAGGCCTTAATCACCCACATTCCGCGTGGTGGTATCTTCTAGGCTCCTGTTCCGAGCAGCGCCTCCCGAAATGGTTCCTTGGAGCGCTTTTTTTTTTTTTTTTTTTTTTTTTTTTTTTTTTTCTTTCCCTGCGCTCCTGGCCTTCGAGGAATGCGCACCACTTCGCCTTGCCCTTTCCCCCGAGACAGTAGGCCCACGGGTCGCCGTCTCATCCAGAGCCGGGCACTGCCCCTCCCGTCCAGGCACGGCCTGACCCCGCTCCGGGCGCCGCCCCTCAAACTGTCCTGCCAAGCCACCTCCCACTCCCGCAGCTTCTCGCGGGCCTAGTTACGGTCCCGTGGCAGGAGGGCCGCCCCTCTTGGGGTGCGAAGCGGTCGCTCTATTTTCAGATGTTGCTGTAGAAATAAAGATCGTTTGAATCTGAGCCGGGCTTGTTCTAAGGTAGAGGTCCGGGGTTCCCCCAGTGCCTCCCGAGTGGGGAGAAATTGGTTGAGATTTCTCGTGTGTGTGTGTCTGTCTGTCTGTGTGTCGCGCGCATCTTGTTCCGGTATTGAGACGTGCCCACATATTCTGTCCCAAAACTATTTGGGGGTGCCACAGGTGTGCGATTTTCCTAAAGCCTCAATTCCGGGATTCTGGAGCACTTTAATACCCTGTTTGAGTTTGGGCGAGTTTTCCAAGGCAATTTTTGTTGTTTAAAATGTGGTGCATAGCTTAATGTCAGCACTTGGGAAACTAAATCAGGAGGGTCGCCGCGAGTTGGAAGCCACCCTAAACTAGGACAGCCCGAACGATATAGTGAGACGCTGTCAAAAAAAAAAAAAAAAAAAAAAAA
>PVKA01006641.1:0-82388 GCA_004027165.1 Ctenomys sociabilis | reverse complement strand
AGCTCAGCTTAATATTATGGGCTCACGATGTATACTTCATTTTTATACATTTATGCTTTTCTGCTGGATGGTTAAGACCTAGGTAGATCCAAACTTATATACCAACACATGTACTTTATATTTCCTATGTGGTCATTGAAGTCTTCTCAGGGTTTATCTTGTAGTCCTGTACATTATTCTGTAGTTCCTTTGTCTGTGCTAAAATTTATAAAGAACTAAAATTCATTAGGTCTCAAAATTTAAAGATCCAGTCCAGAAATGGGCATCCAAGATGAACACATATTTCTCAGAGGATGTAACTAATGAAATGAGTAAATACACGAAAAAATTCTCCACATCACTAGTCATCTGTGAAATACAAATTAAATTAACACTGAGATACCATCTCAACCCTCAAAGAATGTTATCATAAACAAATTAACTATGACAAATGTTGGAGAGGGAGGCTGTGCGGAAAAAGGAAACTTTCTCCACTGCTGGTGGGAATGAAGTCTGGTGCAACCAATATGGAAATCATTTTTGAGACTACTCCTCAAAAACTAGAACTGGAAATTCCATTCAAGAAGCTATGCCCCTAAGGAAATTTTCCTGAAGGAACTGAAAATGTCATATCATAGTGATATTTGTGTACCTATTTTTATAGCAGCACAATTTGTGATAGCCAAATGTAGGAAACAAACAAGATGCCAGTCACCTGAGGAATGTATGAAAAAATGTGGTATTTTTATACCATGGAATATTACTCAATTATAAAAAATTATAAACTTGAAGCATTTATATTTAAGTGGATGCCACTTGAACATATACTCATATGTGAAATAAATCAGATCCACATGTTTAAATATTACATAGTCTACCTAGTCTAAGAACTCAAAAGAAGAAATATAGTTAGGAAGGTTTAACACAATTAAAAGGAAAGCAAGAACTTGAGGATTAGACAACAAAGAAAGGCAAGGAGAAAAACTAGGAAACATGACAGGGGCAAAGCCATTCATCTGTATGTGCAAGATCCTGAGCAACATCAGCAGGTTTTTGAAACTAGAAGCTCATTGTTAAGATTGTCTCCCTGAGAAACTATATATGCTAACACCTGTGAACTAAGCAACTGCACTGAAGATAGCAATGTGTAATAGAAGCATCATGCTTGGAATGCCTGTCATTCTGGGCTTCGAAATATGTACTGCTTCTCATGACAAACCAATTATTGCCATACTGTCTCTTAAGTAAATGTTTGTTTAATAAATGGTAACAAATGAAAAAAGAAACAAGAAAAAAGAAGTCACAGAACTGTCCTGCTACAATGATGTATGTGGTTAGATTTCTAAATCTCTGTGTAAAATATGTAATTGATTATTCACATTTTTTAAAATATTATTTTATTTTTAAATTTTTTTCTTCATATTCTGTATGGACTTAAAGTTTAACATATCGATACTTGATGGCAAATACCTGTTCCATATTGTACTGAAGATGTTTGATATTCAGACAGACAGTTACATTAAACTGAACTGCATAAATTGTAGGGTAATAATAATCCTTCTGGAGGATTAACAACCTAAGTTTGTAGAACAAAAGTTAGAGAAAAAGTAGGGGTGCAAGGACAGCCAACATTTTGGCTCTAGTCGTTAAAGGTCAGGAAAGACTCAGAACATAGGAGTAACTATACTATAACATCATGTAACTCAGTTGTGTCCCAAATTTTCTGATCAAGGAGATTATGGGACCACCAAGGAATGAATTGATGATGTAAAGTGTGCCTAAGGAGAGTCATGTGGAGAGAAAACTTTCTTTCAGGCTTTCACAGAGAGCAAATTGGTCAAGAAATGGCCATGACTTATCTACATGGCTGATACTGACAAAGGATCTACAAAGTGTGTTACAGGCTTTCAGGATAAATCCTGAGAGAATTTGACTGACATTATCAGATACAAAAGTTACATTTCTTATTATATGGGTCTTGCTTTACCTTGGACTTAACCATCCAGCAGGAAACTATAAAAATGAGCTGTAAAAAGTAAAGTCATATAAATAGACTGATCTATAAAAGGCTCAAGTCAACAACTTCTGACATTGCCAGTCCTATGGAAAAATTTCTATTATGGACTACTGGACTATGTCAGAATATTTTACTGAATTCACACATCTACAATATTTAAGTGACAATGGAATATACTTCTCTGACAAAACTAAACAAAAAAGGGGATACAAATGAATGACCATTTTGTATCTGTATATTCAAATAGGATAGATATACAGCTACATTCTCTTAATGAATCAAAAGACTTGTGTTTGTGGACAGGATATCATGTCTATATCTTTTACAGTGAATAACCACTAAGACTACAATATGTAATGTATTTATTATTGAAACTATCCTACTAATCTGTCTTGAAACTGTCTCATTGTTGTTTCTCAATAAAATTTCTAAAAAAATACATAATTGTTATTAGTATGATTATTCCTTACCTTGTTTTTTTCTAAGCTCTGTGAAGGTAACATACTCCAACCACTGTATCTTTAGTTATATCATCAATGAAAAGAAATTCCTCACTAAATATTTATTATTTGGTTGACTATCACTTGCTGTTTAATCAAGTTTTACCATTTTTTAATTTTTTTTAATTTTAATGAGAAAGATATATCAATGAAACAATTTCAAAGCAGGTTATTAGGACAGTTATAATTATTAAGGCATTGCATATTGGTGTCTTCATAGTAGTCTTTGAAGGTACAATATGCATATATGATATATTGTCTAAGCAATATTAGTAGAAATCTTTTTTCTCATTGAACTAGGAACAAGTAGCTGTATATCTATCCTATTTTGTATATACATATATTTTTTCCTACACAATGGTTCTTCATTTATGTCCCCTTTTTCGGCTTTGTTTTGTCAGAGATAGGTATTCCATTGCTGTTAGAGAAGCTGTATTTGCAGAAGTCTTTAATACTTTCATACCTGATGCCAGTTCAAATATTGTAGGTACTTGAATTCAGCAAAATAACCCAAGATAATATAGTAGTCCATTATAGTACTGTGTTATCAGCAGAACTATCAGCTGTCAGAAGTTGTTGACTTGAGCATTTCAAAGCTCAGCATATTGATATGGCTTTACTTTTCTTACCTCATGGTTAACCAAGTCTAATCATTTTTGAAGTCACTAAATTTGTTGTCTTATTCCTTTACTCGGAGCATGGCTTTCCCTACATATATAATGACTACACTTTCTGTGAAATGCAGAATAGAAAATCTTCCTCTTTCCATTTTCCAATGGAAATACAGTGTTTTCCTAGGAGGTACTTTTTCCAGGTATACTCACAATTGCAGATTCCAATTATTGTGGCCATTGGACAAGTATTTCCACCCTAACATGACCATACACATAGCCTAGGTATACAAATCTTATCCTTAAGTGTCCATTACAAATTCCACCCTATCTGCAAGATGAGATTCCATTGATCTCTTTCTCAGAATTCTACAACTATAATGCAAATTGCCTTCCAGAAGTTTATTTCTGTTTTCATGGCATACTACTCTCATGAAGATTATGTATGGAATGTGAAAGTTACTATGGAGAGTTCCACTCTTGAGGATAATAACAGATTATTTGAAATGTCTACGTGTAGATGAACCCCATCCCATTCCTAGATTTTCCTGTGTAAAGAGATTTCAATGCTGGATTTGGAAGCCCCTACATTAGAAAATATAGAAGGGGTAACATGGACATTTTCAGATGTTTTTCGATTGGACCAAATTTTATATTTCTCATAAGGAAAAACAAGACAAGGACAAGCTGATAGATGGACCAGCTGCAGCACTGAGACACGGAGCCATTTTTGAGCCAAAAGGCCCTCTGAATTCAATTACCTCAGAGCACAGAGGAGCCAGAACAAGTCAGCTCACCTACCAAATAAAGATCCTGAGCAGTCTCCCAAATGCAACAGTGCACTGAGCGTTTAAAACATTCAGAACAAGATGGAGGAGATGTCACCCACAGCATAAGCTGGAAACTTGAGGTGACACTGACAGTGCCAGACCTTTTGCCACCCTGTGATTACACAGTGAGAACACACAGGGCTGTAGGGGTGACAGACAGAGCCCAGACTCACACTCCGGAGACTGAGTACTGGAACTCACCATGATGTCGAGAGCACTAGAGCCCAGGATCCATCCATGCAGGGCATTCAAGGTGGACAGCGCACTGTCCCAGACAGGGTTAGATGCCCAGGGGCCGCTCTTGAGAGGGCAGTATGCAGCGCAGAGTCACGTACTCAGCGCAAAACCGAAAGGCTGAGCAGAAGAGCAGCCAGATTCTCCTCTTTTATGTCATGGGGAGCTGGATTCAAGCAACATAGGCTAATCTTCTAGAGATTAAAATCTATGTATGGCAAAATATATTTTTTACAAAATGTATTTTCATCAATTTGTCAAAAGGGCTCACAAAACAAGATTTTTGGGCAGCCAGGCTGTCTGATCACCATACTCCATGATCACCACACAAATCATCTCAGGCTCACCAGCCATCTGGCTCCTAAGTTAGTGTAGACCTGGGAAGTGAGTTTAAAACCAGAGAAGCATAAGATAGCTATGTCCTGCCACATCAGCTGCTCATACAAATGGATGGCTCAGCTGTACAGAGAACATGGGTTCCTTTCATGCGTGCTCCTCCATGCAGAAGTCCACAGAGGTACCATGCTGGGTACTAAAAGAACTATTGGGTATTCTCCAAGGCAGCGTGTGCACGATTTGATATCATCCCAGAGTCAGACTATGAAAGCACAGGCTACTGAAAGCTACAGAGTAATGACAATGAATTCTTTATACATCGTCTTAACAGCAATCATACAGAAGCCTTTCTCTCTTGTTTGGACAAAAAATTAAGCCTGCAGAATTACTACACACCGAAAAGGAAAATATGCAAACCTGGACAGTGACCAGGATATTAACTGTTAAATTTCATTGACTTTCATGGGCAAATCTGATATATAATTATCAAACAAAGAAAGAAAGCTACCGGTTAGATTGTACTAACCAGGCCTAGAAAAGATGTCTGCTTTGCTGGGCAAAACTTTATGAAAAAAAATGTATTAACACTAATGAATGAAACTGATTAATTCTGTATCTGAGATGTTATTGAAAGAATTGGTTCAAAACTCAAACTCAGTGAACTCGTGTTTTGAGCTCTTGATTCAGTTCCTTCTGTGGCTACATCTGATAACTGGTGACCCTGGGTGCCTCTTACGTTTCCGGCTGCACAGCAAAGTTTGTGCCTATGGGTGACAATTGACTTCCGGGAACATCATGGATCTGGGTGTCTAGTGAGCCATGCAGGAATCAGGGCCTTCAGCTCAGCACAGGAGGGAAGAATCAATGGTCAGAATTCCTTTTGGTTTTCATTGTTTGTGCCTCTGATGGTTCGTCTCTTTGTCGCTTCGTCTTTTTACACTGTTCTAAGCCCAGATGCTGCTCAACCTAAATTTATTATATTTTACTTTTAATTGGTGAATAATAATTGAACCAATTTTTGGTTACATGTGTGTATTATGTAATAAATCAAAATGATCATATCACAAATACATTTTAACATTTCTTTGTGGTAAAGCATCCAAAGTCCTCTTTGCCAGCTATACTGCAGCGTAAACACACTGTCATTAATTCTAGTCACTCTACCATGCGATAGAATATAAGATCTTCTTCCTCCTAACTGTAATTTTGTGTCCATTGACTAATCTTTTCCCTCCATCCTCTCTTCCCCCTGCTTTGCAAGCTCCTAATAACCTGTTTTATTGTCTACTTTTATGCCATCATTATTTTAGTTTCTGCATTGCTCCATCCATGGTGTGCCAGATGACAGTTTTGTATCTTACAGTTGAATAATATTCCATTATTTATTTGTGCAGCATTTTCTTTATCCAGTCATCTATTGAGAGAATCTTTGCTTCATTTTATATCTTGCTTATTGTACATATTTTTCAGTGACCTTGGGAGTGCACACATCTCTATTTGTAGAAGACTTTGGATAGTGTATATATGTGTACTGAAGTTGAACACACTGACTCTATTGTCTTTGAAGATATACCTGGTAATAGGACACATGATAGTTCTATTTTTAATATTTTGGGAAAGCTCTATACTATTTTCCATAATAGCCATATTAATTTGCATGCTCATAAAAATAGTTTAAATAACTCCTTTTTGTTTTTTGTCCAGCACTTTTCATCAGTCATCTTTTTTATAATAGCTGTCTCACTTGGGGTGAAGTGATTCATAACTGGAGTGCTGATTTCAATTTCCCTAATAATTTGTATGGCTGAGCTTTTATTCAGTATCTCTTGGCCACTGGGACACCTTATTTGAGAATATTTTTCAAGTCTTTTGGAATGGAATACTACTATTTCTTTAAGTTCCTTAAATATTTTGGATATTTATTTTTACCAGATGTATAGTTGACAAGTATTTCCACATAGGTTATTTCTGTTGATTATTTAATTTACCATGCAGAATACTTTTAGCCAAATATCCTCTCATTGTCTATTCACTCATTAGTTATCTGTGCTTTAGGGACCTTCTACAGAAAAAAAGAAATCCTGTCCACTACAGATTCCTCAAACATTTCCTCTATGATGTCTCCTGGTTTCTTAATTTTCAAGACTCCCATTGAAGACTTTTGGGCTGTTTTGGATAACTAGTGAATAATGTGAATATATATATATATATATATATATATATATATATATATATATATATATATATTTCTTTCCAGCACAATTTATAGAATATCCTAGTCCTTCCCCAATCTCTGTTCTTTTCATTATTGTCAAAGATCAGTTGTCACTGTGTGAACTCATTTTGGGGTCCTGTATTCTTCTCCACTGTCTGTGGGTACCAAATGGCAGTCTCTTCTTCTTATGCCAGCACTATGCTATTCTGATCACTGTGGCACTGTGGTGTAGGCTGCAATCCAGGAGCGTAATGCCCCCAACATGGTTTTCTCACTCAGGATTGGTTGGGCTCTTTGGTATCTGTTGTGCTTCCAAAAGTATTTAGGGTTATGTCTGCTATTTCTGTGGGTAGGATTGGCACTTTAATAGCAACTACATTAAATTTGTAGAAGGCTTTGTAGAGTGTGCACATTTTAACAGTATTAATCCTTTCAATCCACAAGCAGGAGATATCTTCCCATTTACTTGTATCTTTTACAATTACTTTCATTAATGTTTTATACTATTTTATTATGAAGACCTTTACTGCTTTGTAGTATTTTATTATGAAGACCTTTACTAAATCTATTTCTTATTTTAGTTTACTTTATTGTGGCTGTAGTAAATAGGATTGTTTTTAGATTGCCTTAACATGTAGATTTCTATAGGATCGATGACTTTTGCATATTGGTTGGTGTACCATGCACCTTCACTGAATCTGTGTATTAGTTCTAACAGTTTGTGTGTGTGTGTGTGTTTATGTGTGCGTGTGTACTCCGTAGGGTGTTCTATGTTTCAGATCATGTCATCTCCAAACACAGAAAATTTCATTTCCTTTTTAATTTGCATGTCATTTCTTTTTATTGTCTGTGTTTTTAAGCTAGAATTTCAAATATTATGTTCAAACAAAACTGACGTCAGGCATCCTGATCTTCTAGAGATTATAGAAAACGTTTTCAACATTCTTGTTTGGTTTTAGGTGCAGGTTCACCACATTACGTTCACTGAGGTTAGATATATTTCTTCTATACTGAAGTTGTTTAGTTTTAAAATCCTGTAAACTCTTAATAAATATTTCCTTTTAAGATCTGAAATATTCTCTGAAGTTGTTTGCCCACATTTTTCAAATTGTAGTTTAAAACAGAATGTACTTTACATCTACTTTCACTACTTAAGTAAATATTTTAGTTTAATTTGTATTCCACATACATTTCTCATCTCACCCCCCAAAAAAGATAGATTTATTTCTACAGCTGGAAATAACATAGCTGAAAATATGTGTCCCTACTGTACACATGTGGCATGGATGCTCGTATTGTACACGCTGAGGGCACAAGGCATTTTAATTACTCAGCACTCACGTTAGGCCCACTGAGATAGACGAATGTGAACTGTGTTCCTCGCTATCAATAGTGAGCATGAGTTTGTTCTCATCCATTTTCACCCCAACCATTGTGCAATACCTTCCTTTATATCTTTTCTTCTTTTGTACCCAGAATTATACTTATAAAGTGCTTACCAGGCAAGAGCTTATGCCACTGAGCTATCTCCTGGCCCACTTTACACCCTCCTAACAAATAAATAAATGATAAAAATCCATAGATCTGTGCTTAAAATCAATGAGCACAAATATTGAAAAAATATTGGAAAATGTTTCATAGCATATCAGAAATCACTTCTTGGAGTTAAAGATGCATTTTCATATTTTTCAAGTTATATTCAGTAGTTAGTTATTACTTTTTATTTTCATGTGAATCCTTTTCTGATTTTGTCTTTATGTAAATGTGTTGATACTGCAATATAACAAAAGTAGTTTGGATTACTGGACAAAGAATCCCAGGAAAGTGGGCCAGCCAGATAGCTCAATGAACTAAAACAACTGCATACGTAGGCACAGGGACCAGGGTCCAATTCCCAGAGACCCATGGAGGCACTGTCCCTAGGGCCCCTGAGAAGGTGACTGAGACTGGGCGTGGTGGGGCACACCTGTAATCTCAGAACCAGAGAGAACAGAAGGATCAGCTGCCTAGTGAGACCTTATGCCAATACATAAAAAGGAAAAAAAGAGAAAAGAATCCCAGTAAAATTTGATATTTTTTCTACCATCAATTATCTGTATGAATTTGCATAAAGTGTTTTTTTTTTCATTGCATATTTTTAAATTAATTTTATTGAGAGACAAATAGCAAAGAGACAGTTTCCAAACCAATTACTAGGACAGTTTCAATGATTGTTACATTGCACATTGTTGTCTTTGTAGTGGTTATTCATAGTACAAGATGCAGACATATCCTGTCCAAACACTATTAGAAAAATCTTAGAACAAGTAAAGTAGCTGTATATATATATATCTTGACTATTTTTTATATACAGATACAAAATGGTCCCTCATTTGTATCCCTCCTTTTTTGTAGTTTTGTCAGAAATGGGTATTTCTTTGCCATGTAAATATTGTAGGTGCATGAATTCAGCAAAATATACAATATGGTGAAGTAGTCCATATTAGTAGTGGGTTATCTGCAGGAATGGCAAGGAGAAAAGCTGTGAAATATGACAGGGGAAAAGTCATACATTTATATGCACAGGATGGTTAAGAAAATGATCCTGAGACTCTTCAGCAGGTTTTTGAAACTAACAGTTAATTGTTAGGATTCTTACCCTATGCTGATACCTGTGAACTAAGCAACTGCACTGAAGATAGCAATGTGTAATAGGAGGGTCGTGCTTGAAAGGCCTGTCATTTTGTTCTCCTAAATACATACTGTTTGTCGTGTCATACCAATTACTGCCATACTGTCTCTCAACTAAATGTTTGTATTAAAAAAGGGTAATAAATAAAAACAAAAGGCAAGAAAAAAATGTCATTGGACTATCCTGCTACAACGCTTACATAGTTAGATTTCTAAATCTTTGTAAAAGTATGTAATTGTTTATTCCTATTTTAAAAATTATTTTTAATTTTTTTCTTTTTTTTTCTTCACATTCTGTATGGATTTAAAGTTTAACATATCAATGCTTGATGGAAAATACCTGCTCCATGTTATCTCTAATATGTTTGATATTCTGACATATAGTGAGGTTAAGTTCAACTGCCTATGTTATAGGGTAATAATATCATTAATTTTCTCTTCTGGAGGGTTAACAACTTAAGTTTGTAGACACAAAATTAGATAAAAAGAAGGGCTACAAGGATGGCCGACACTGTGTAAAGTTTTGAAGCTATCTGTTCATCATTTCAACTATGAATTTTTTGAATCAGATTTATACTTAAATAGAAATAAAAGCAGTGCATAACAGTGCCCAACAAACTGTAAGTATGATGTTTTCTTCTTTTTTTAAATGAGAACATGAACTTGGTTGCTAAATAAGGATAGTTATTATTTGAGGCATTTTCCACCATTTCAAGGTCATATGTATGTGTTACGCTTTTAAAATTTATTCATGCTACTGCTCTGAAGTGAGGAAAATGTGTAACTACATTATTTTGACTCTAACAAATGTCACTGTGCTAAGCTATTTCATGATGTTTCTGAATTGATAAGTAGGCTAAGTATTCCTGGGTGGGCTTAATTCTTCATTTGTTCTTTGTGGAACTCATGTTCTTTCTTCAGTAATTCACTACTTCTCTCAAGTATTTTCACATTGACTTCTTTTTGCTATATGCCCCTTATTCAGTAATCTACTAAACCATTGCTCATTATGACTTTGTCCTAAGTTTATTTTCTTTTTTGGTATCTGTCCTTCTGATTTCATGTACCCACTTAACTGTATCACCAAGTTACCAAGGATTTTCAGTCCGATTCCTTCAAACTATTTTCCTAGACTGAACTTCCTGATCTTTATCATTTCCACCTAGATTTCAAATAGATGCTTCTTAGATAACTCAGTGCCATAGGCCCAATAATGTAATGTGTTACCTTTTGCTTTAACTCTTCTCTTAATCTTCCTCTAGTTTTTCCAATTTGATAAATTATACTACTGCATACTAAGTAGCTCTGTTGGAAATGGGATTCATTCTATATGTGTCCATACATTTTTTTTTAAATGTATTTAGTACAGGGTCTACATGGTCTCGTAATGACTCTCTTGTTTTCAGCTTCCCAAGGGGGAGGTCACCATGCTCAGTCTCTATCACTGTCTCAGTGTGCTGGCAAAGCATGTCAGGGATTGAATCCCAGTCTCTGTGTCTGCCTAAGCAGGCACATTAATCAGCTGAGCTCTCTGGCAGGCCCTTGTATATCCGTGTTTTTTAGCCCATTTCAAATCAAGTTTATTTCCCTCAAATTTCATTATTGTTCTCATGATTCAATCTGGCATACATAAATTATTATAAAAGCTTACCATTTTCTCAATTTTGTTAAAGGAACTTCTGTCATTGAATTTTGAAACATGAAAGACTCATCCACATGGATGACACAGACAAAGGAACTACAGAATAATGTACAGGACTACAAGATGAATATATTTGTGTAAAAGAATAATTAAACAGTTCTCTTCCTTGCTTGTTTCTCAACAGAGAAATAACTTCCATATTTTTGCTTTGTGGGAAGCCAGTTTCTGCACCAGATTTCAGCTTGCAGAGAAAGGAATGAAGCTTCTCTTGTCATCCTTTGAGCTACTTTGTAAGTTCTTCCTCAAATACTAAGTCATGTATCATTATAAATCATGACATTAATTTTGCTTTAAGCACCACTGATTTTGTAATGTGTGAAATTCCTGGCAAGATCTGGCAATAAGGTATCTATCATACTTAATTTTCATGAGATTAGGGATTTTCATTTGCTCTGAATCTCAGGAAATAATTTTGATAATATAAGTTATAAACTACTGGTCAGTGAAATGCTAATACAAAAGTGTGGGTTATACCTCTTACAGCATATAATTTTCAGAGCTCGATTCAAAAATTGATAGGAAAAAAAACATTCTATAATAGCAAATGGTGGCTTGGCTAAATTAGTCTTCATATAATGGCTGAAATTGAACTAATTTTGCCTTTTATATTTATTGATTTTATAGTGCAGAATCCTCAAATAGCATTTCTTACATGTTAGTCCTTCCTAAATACCTATGTACAGCAAATTATTTAATTTGCACACAGATCCTATGAGAGAAGTACTACTTTCATCCACATTAAAATGGAAAACCGAGGCACAAAATAACTTGCTGATTTTACCAAGGTCAAGTAATGGAGTTGCAATTTAAAACTAGGCTTCCTAACCTAAATACCCAAATACTAATATAGAATGCTGCATTGCTAATGCAACTCTGGGGTTCTCAGGCTGGAGAGCTAACATGACTGACTTTGAGATGTGCCCAGGTATTAGAGTGAATTTCTGTGGTGTGTAGGCAGGTGATGGAGGCACGGTCTTGCCTATAGCTCAGCTTCATCCACTCCTTCATTGTGCTTTTCCCTTACTCTTCTTCACAGCAGCAATGACCAGAGAAGTTGTGCCCCACCATGTTATTTTCTTTTATTTTTTTTATTTTTTTATTTTATTGAAGTACAAATGTCAATCAGACAGTTTCAAGACACCTTAACCATACAGATTCGATAAATTAATACATTGCAAACTGTTTTCATAATGTTTTGGTATTGTACAAGGTGCATACATGATATTATATTTACAGGTATTATTTTAGCAGGTATCTCTTATCAGTGAATTAAGAGTGTAGCTGCTTACTTATCTTCTTTTTTTATACCTGAATTACATCAAAAATTCAACAGCCATTAGAAAAGAGGGAGAAATAAAGGGAATAAGAATAGGTAAAGAATAAGTTAAATTATCACTATTTGCAGACAACATGATACTTTACTTGGAAGACCCCAAAAATTCTACCAAGAAACTACTAGAACTGATAGGGAAATTCAGTTGCATAGCAGGATACAAAATCAATACGCAAAAGTCAATAGCATTCCTCTATACAGATAACAAACACACTGAAAGGGAAACTATAGAAACAATACCTTTCACAATAGCACTGCGGAAAATGAAATACCTTGGGATTCACTTAACCAAGGAAGTCAAAGATCTTTTCACAGAAAATTACAACACCCTAAGAAAAGAGATTATGGAGGATTTCAGAAAATGGAAAGATATTCCCTGCTCCTGGATAGGAAGAACCAACATCATAAAGATGGCCATACTCCCAAAATTGCTATACAGATTTGATGGAATCCCTATCAAACTGCCACCAACATACCTCCCAGATATAGAGAAATCAATCCTAAAATTTATTTGGAACCACAAACGACCTAGAATAGCAAAGGCAATCTTGGCCAATCAAGACATGGTAGGAGGCATCAAAATTCCTGATTTGAAATTATACTACAAAGCCACTGTGATAAAATCAACATGGTATTGGCAACAAAATAGACCTGAGAATCAGTGGAATAGATTAGAAGATGCAGAGGCATCTACGAAAACACTCAGCCATCTTATCTTTGACAAAGGGACTACACAAGCTCACTGGAAGAAAGATAGTCTCTTTAACAGATGGTGCTGGCAAACATGGCTTTCTACATGCTGAAAACTAAAACTTGACCCAGCTCTATCACCATGCACTAAGTTAAAGTCAAAATGGTTTAAAGATCTAAACGTTAAAACAGAAACACCCACCATGTTCTTTTGCCCAGAGCCCTGACCATGGGCTAAATCCCCTTAAAACTTGAGCCTCTTTAAATTTATCTTCCTTTGATTTGTGGGTATCAGACATTGTATCCCCATAAGAAATCTGAACAATAAAATCTGCAGCATTTATACTTATGTTATCTATGAAGTTATCTATGAAGTTAAATAATTAGAAATGTCTGCACTAATCATCATCACTTCTACATGAAATTAAAATTAAATAACTTAATCATTGTCTGTTTGCCAACTTAAATTGCTGATTAATGGGTATTATTTTCATAAGCTACTCATTTGTGGAAAAGATAATATATGTGAGAACTCTCAGAAAATCTAAAGGGAAAAGATACTGTTTGGCCAGCTTTTTCTCCTGCAGTAAATACAGACAGAATAGTTTAGTAGGATATAAAATATGATATTCTGATGCCTTGCCCATAGGAGTAGGAGGGAGAATGTAGTAAATTCATTTATTTGGAGAGTAATCTGAAAAGAATCCTAGTATAAAGTATGACATGACAGCCAAAGGGAGAGCATCCAAGTGTTTCAGATATTATACTGAGGCCCTGGGAATTAGATGATTAATAATAGATGAAATGGAAAACAACATTTTTGTTCCATCCCTTTAACTCTCTTAATGCAATGGCTGTATGAGTTAAATAAGGTTTAATGAGTGCTACCATAGAGAAAACATACTTAAAATAATTATATAAAGATTAATGTACTATCACAGTAGTTGTCCAGTCTAGTTTCCAGGCCCTGAGCTAAGTATACATAGAAGTCTTACACTCTCTATGTAAGTGTCAAATCTGTAGCACCTGAGAAAGATTCAGACACTTCTGGATGATGCAACTTGTGGGAGACACTAGACGAATGTAGTGGAATGAGAATGAGGTACCAAGACACTCATAACAGTCATTTCACATCTGGAATTAGGGTCTCTGTACTGCACAACTCCAGGCAACCAAGTCTCATATCTTCTGTGTATTGGATGCTGTCTGACTCTGCTTAATCCATGTCCCCATAAATCAGAATGCGAACATTATCTCCGAGAATTTATAAAAATAATTATTTGATTAAATGATCATTATCCTAATGAGATGAAGATGTACTTCCTATAAAACTGTTACAAACTCAGAGGGATCCTCCTGCCTCAGTCTCCCCAGTACTGGGATTAGAGATGTGTGCCACCACACCAGGTTTCATGGCCTGTACTGTGGGCCTCACATTCTGGGGTCTGCACGACATTCAGTAATTAGGATCGAACCCAGGTCCTTGTGCTTGCCAGGCAGGTGCTTAGACTGTTGAGCTATCTTCCCACCTTGGGAGTCCCTATGAAACTACTTCAATTTGCCAAACAGACCCTGTTATATTGTTCCCTTTCCATCTGAAATTGTTTATAACAATTTTAGTCTACACTACTAAATATATAATCCTTCTCTAGTACTCATCATGCATCTTTAACTCTAGCTTAGGGACAATCTCAGAATATACTGACCCTTTTATCCCTGTTCATGCCTTGTAACTGGGTTGATAGGAAAGAGCTTCTTCCATTCCCATATAGTTCTGACTCATCCTCTACAGTCCCAATTTCCATAAGTCACTTCTGGGTTTGTTGATCTCTTTTATGATGATGTACTCTTACTTTTTAAACTGTTAATTTATTATTATCCTCAAATATTTGTAGGTAGAATGAACTTGTTTCCAAGTCACTTCAGGAAATATAGAAAGAAAAACATTTTATCAACCTGTGATAATTATAGTTACTTTAAAAGTCACTTTTATGCCAAGAAAGACATATTAGAGAAAATACCTCAAGAAGGAGTAAATAGAATAGTACAGGTACAACAGATACTGTGAAAGGGAAAAGAAACTATTACAGAAGAAAAGAAGGACTGGGGTTAGGGAAAGGAGAAAAAGAAGAAGGAAAGTAAAAAATATGTGTGTGTATACACAGGATAGCTTGGATAATTGTTCTGCTAATTTCTACTGGGGTTTGAAAGAAGAAATAGATTCTTAATTTTTTTCTTCTTTTTAATTCTTTGACCAATTTTTCATGCTTATATTTGATAACCTGAACAAGTAATTGGAAGATAACTATATGCAATATAATAAACATTGTTGAATTTTTATAATCTTGTTTAGTGAAATTCTGTATCAATGCTAATGTTTCTTTTTATTATTTTATGCTCTTTAAAAAGAAAAGAAATAATCTCACAAAACTTAGTGTAACAATGTTCCACTACTTTGTTTAGAAACTAAGAACTCCTTTGTATATTGTTCAAAGAAGGATTTGTTAATCAAAATCCTGTTACTTAATTATTGCTTCCTGTGACCATATAATCAGGACTGGAAACATGGGAACCAATAAAAGAATTTTTAATTAGTAAATCAGGCACATTTTCAGACAAGTGAAATTGAACTGAATATTTTCTGGAGTTAAAAACTGTTATGAGGATTCTTAACACTGATCTGAAATCTTTCTGGCGTTACTGAACTGCACCAAATTTCTTAAAAATTTGTATCAAAGGAAATATCAGCTTAACTGTTTAGTGTATGTGTGCACACATAACGACCGCATTACTCGTGGAGAGTTGGTAACATGCATAATGTATCTCAATTCTTTTTTTTTAAGTTCATTCTTTCAGGTACAGGCTGCAGTGATAAATTACAAGCGTAAATGCATTTTTATAAATAAACTTCTGTGTATTATAAAGAAGTTAAGTTATAATCCATGCCTGGATTTATTAGTGAAAGGTGGCTTTACTAGTGGAAGCTAAGATATTGGTTAAAACATGGGGGATAAATAATGTGGTGACAAGAAGAGATTCTCACCAGGGATGTAGCATAGCAGTGTAATGCCTGCCTGGCAAGTGTGAGGTCATGAGTTTGATTTCTGATACTAAAAATGGAGGGAGAAAGATAGATAGAGAGAGAGGAAGAGAGAGGCACAGAGAAGCACAGTGAAAGGCACAGAGAGATAGATAGATGATAGATAGATAGATAGATGATAGATAAGAGAGAGACAGACACAGAGAGAGACTCTCTTATCTCAGGGCTTTATAATAAAGTTGGGGCTTAATGGTAGTTTACAGATGTCTCTACATCTCTGATCCATGGCTCTTCACTCCAGAACGCAGAACGCTGAACCAGCCTCTCTTACATATGGTCATTTGTAACAGAGGGCAAAAGGACTGTGCTGTGTATATTTGTCTCAAAGCTTCCTCTGTAGACAGCGCACGCTACTTTAGCTGGTGTTTCCAGAGCCAGGAAAAGCATACAGCCACCTAGGTAGTCCATATGCTCCTGGGTAGGCAATAGGCTGAAGTTGTGTCTGAAGGCTGATTCCCCAGAAGACACTAAAACATGCAAGTAATCTATTTAGAGTGAATTCCCAGGGAGCTCATGACTGAAGAGCAAATGACACTATGGGAGGGAATAAAACAGTGTGATCTGAGGTAGATGTGCAGGCAAGTTGGGCTTCGGAGGGACCTCCAGGGATGCTCCGGGCCATCACTACTGTTCTCAGTTGGCATAAGAGCCATAGTACATGCACATTTTGATCTCCCAATGCTGGTGGGCCCAGCATTTGCAGGACCTGTGGGCAGTCGCTCCAAACATGTCTCTTCGTGGCTTTCAAAAGCACCTAAGAAGTGTAAGGTGGCAACACTCAGAAAGGTAAATGTGATGTAAGGAAACATCAGAGGAAGCACAGAACTTTCACATTTGCAAGCGAATCCAAATTCATCTTGTAAAGGAAAGCAAGAAAGGGCACTGAGTATGGCCGAATAGAAAAGAGTTCATGGGAGTCAAACTAGATTACAAACAGTTCCTTTTCTTCCTCTTACCACCTAACCAACACAATGGTCCAGTCCAGTCTGTTTTGAGTCCAAAGCCCAGACTCTCTGAGTGATGCCTGGGAATTAGGACATTATGTCTGGATGCAGAAAGTCAATCCCTGAATTATCTGACCACTCTGTATTCCCTGTGTCCAATATGCACAGAATATACAACACCAAATCAGATAAATAAATGTAATTGGATGCCCAATATTTGCATCTATCATCTCTTCCATTTTCAGCACTGTCCACTGCTTTCTACGTATCAACCCAATTTCTCTTCCTCTGCTCATTGGTTCCTGAGCTGTCTGCAAAGTTTTCTGCTACTGAGTGCAACCCAATTATCAGTTTTAGCTTGGGCTGCAATGGGAAAACTCTTGGTTCTGCCCTTGTCTGAGGCTGTCACTCAGAGGGTCCATCAGTTTAGTTTATGCTGATTACATAAAAATGAAAAAGGCCATTACTTGCTGCAAGCTTTTGAATTTGTGAACTTGGAAAATATTCTTTTGTTCAAATTTGGAAATAAGGTGATTGCTTTTTCTTTGTCCTTATTATGTAATTGCTTATTTCTGTTATGCTACTTCTAAATACATACAACATAAACTACCCCATTACAGTAGTCCCTTTGTCAACCATATTTTAACCTAATGTAATAACTTTATTAGGGGTATTATCTACCTTTCACTTTATTGCAAATATCATATTTCTTCTAGAATCATTTCCATGACACATTAGTAATCATTTCTCTTGCTTCAGATAACATATTTATCAGTGCCCATAGCCCAGTTTTTAAAGTCAGTGGGGCATAATACACATTTTGTTTTTGTTATTGTGACATCCCATTTCTATTATTGATTTCTGTATATTCCAGGGTAAGTAGATTATATTGCAGTAATAAATGATTCTGAAACTTCAATAGGTTACAATAAGAAATTACATTTATTTCACGTGCATCATTGTTTGGCAGAAGGTCTGATCTATGTTTTTTTCACAGTAATATATGGACTGTGATTCACAAGATTTGTACTTTCCATGCTAGAAGTTCAGTAGACAAGGGAGACTTTTCTGTCTACACAGAGAAGCACATCGAGTTGGAAAGCCCTGCCATGGCAGACAGTACAATATCCTGTACCATAATTATCACATGTGATAGGCTAAAATCTATTTGGTAGTTCATAATTCAATAATTGTATCTCATAGATCAGATTAAGAATGTTATTTTTTAAAAAATGGATAAATTGGTGCGGTTTTAATAGAAATGACCAGACGCTTTCACTACAGATGCCCCAAAACCCATGTTGTATCTGTGGGTGGATCCAGTTCCACTCATTATAAAATCCCCTGGTGGACACCTGTGATTCCGACTGCGCTAGCTGTATCATGCCCTGCCATTCCTATCATAATGAGTTCTATGCTATTTGATTTGCCGGAAAGAAGCCTGGCTTTTCTTGGGTGATAGCAGCCTCAGGAATGAGCAGAGTTTTGTAGTCACAGAAAAGGAAAGCTTACCAGGATTGTACTTTTGCATAAAAGGAACTTTTGAAATATCCCCCTTTATATTGGTTAGTTAGTTCTCTATAAATCACTGTGTCCTCATTCCAATTTTTTTTTATGTAAAGCACATCACATGCCCATAATCGATCTTTTCAATTGCACTGTGCTTCTGTCACAAATTACAATGTGAATTTTATCAATTTCTGTGAAATAAGGATGATATATTCACTGTTTTTTTTTTCTCTCATGGGAAATGAAATGTCAGAGCCTGGCCTTATATTTTGTTTCTCTTTTAAAGAATATTAATTTTAACAATGTACAGTTTCACTTGGATGAGTCAGCGCAAGACCTCAGCACCATGCTACTCCCCTGGAAGAGTTCAGAAAATTAATACTCACATGATGAAATTAAAATTGTCTTTTATTGCGATTGTACTAAGCCAACTTGCATGTCGGATTTCTTGATATTAACTGACAGGCTTTTCACTGTGTGATTCTCAGTTGCCCTTTGTGCCTCGATGCCTTCAATCTCCCGTCCTTCCACTTTCCTCCACCCCTTCACCTCTACTGTAAACTGCAGGAGCAATCTGCACATACCTGAGGTGAGGAAAACGGTTGAATGTCACTCGGTTCAGGAAAGCAGCTATGAATAGCACAGTGAAGTTGCTTAGGTTCTGTGCACAATACCTTTCAAAAATTAAGATTTAAATTCTTAAATTTAGAGAAAGATGAAACTGGTTTTGATGATTTTGTCAAAATCATAATAGATTAGAGGTGAGGTGGTTGAATTTTAAAAGTAGGGTCAAACTGGAGAACTTTCTGATAAAATGAAGAAAGACGGTTGCTGGAGTCATTCTTCTGCATAAAATGGAAACAAAAGCTCAAAACGTTCTTTTCATCAATATGAGCAAGTTTTTAGTGAAACTATACAAACTTCTGTGATTGCTGATCAAGTGTCCATGTTCTCTGGGTCTCAGAGATACATTAAGCTGAGTTTAACGTGCCCCGAATCATAGTGACACAAAGAAAAACAAATGATCCTGTGTCAAAATCTTCTTCTAGCAGCATGCACTCATGTATTTCAATGACTATTTTCCCAGTAGAATGTATCACCTCCCAGGTTTATTTCTGAGCATACAGGCACAGTATTATTAGAATGCAAAAATGATTTCTTGCATGTATTTGATGCTTTTGCCCTTAATATAAATACAGTAATAACCCAATGTTAACTATAATTATCATATGATTGATGTTTAATGTCATTAGTCTTTGTCAAAGTTAAGAATAAACTCCACAGATTATTGAAATTGGTGGACTTTGATCCATGAATAGATAATTTAGAAATTGAAACAGTCTTAGTGTGAAATTGAACAACATTGTGCTACTGGAATATTTTAAAGAAACTGCAGCTCATATAAGTTTTGAAATGTTGGGGTCACGTACTATATAAACTAAGACAGTATGTAACTTCAGTAACCAAAACACAGTTCTTACTGTCTTCTCTTTTGTATTTTAGGACTACAGGGTGTACAGGGTCTCACTACTTGATCGATTCCTAGTGATTCTTCTATTTACAGCCTCCCAAGAGCTGGAATTAGAGGTGCTTGTCACCATGCCCAGTCTCAATCACAGGCTCAGTGAGCCCTAGGGGTGGAGCCTGCACAGCAGGCCCAGGGATCAAAGCCCCAGACCCCTGGGCCTGCTTGCAGTCACGTTAATCCGCTAGAATGTTCAACCAGCCCTAAGAAAGCATTTATAATACTCTTGCAATTATATTTTAAATATTTGTTCTGAGGGAGATATGTGCATGAACCTAAGGAAGGGTCTTCAATTTTTCATCATAGTTTTGAAATCTGGGGTCAATAAAAGCCCCAACTAGTATATATATCAAGAACACACATTCATTTCTCAAATATTTGTACATAGGCTACTTTCTTTGTAAAAAGTTAATGACCTTTTACTTTTGTCTATTTCTTCTTATGTCAAATAAAAATCTCAACCCCCAGAGTAAAGGTCATTTTATTAATAAAATTATTTTTAACTTCATAATTAAAGTACCTATTACAGGCTTGTGCCACCACACCTAGTCTCAATTGCCATCTCAGCGCACCCTAGGGGAGGGGCTGGCATGGCAAGCCAGGAAATCGAATCCCCAGGCCCTGTGCCTGCTTTTAGGTGCTTTAATCCACTGAGCTTTTTGGCTAGCCTTAGTTCTTAGTGGCTCAATGCAAAAATTGTTCTCATCATTGATACATGTCATCAGGAGTTTACCAGAAGATCTGTACACATTTTGCTCCTAGTCAAAGACCTTAGCTAATAGAAAAGCAAGTGCCAGTGTGTGAAACTTTCATGAGAGAGACAGAGGGAGAGAGAGAAACTGATTCATGGGTCAAAACAGAACACATTAATCTGTCACACATAATAATACTAGGGATATAATCCTAAGATGTTTCTTAAAGAGGAGAACCTGAGATATTCAAGATACCATTACAATAATTAACACATAGACATGTAAGCAGCTAGTAACATGCAGAAATTAAATGGAGCACAGAAAACTTTTGCAAAGAAAGGCTACTCTGGATATGAAAAGTGAAAGATTACAACTTATTCTTTTCCAGCTGGTTAACTCAACAATGAATAATAATAAGGTATTTGAAAAGTGAAAAATCTATCTTTACCTTGCCATGATTTTCTGGTGATCCTTTGCATCCCTGGATAGCTATGTGGCTCTGCAGTGATTCAACAAATCTGGGAAAACAGAATTCTTTCACAGTTTTAGGACCTCATTTGTGGTGTTTGTTCTGCTTATAAGAAACTATAGGTGATCCTCCATTTGTCAGTTTGCATTATCATAACAAAGTACCAGAGACAATAAAATGTAAGTTAGGAAAGGTTTATTTTGGCTCATGGTTGTGGCTGTATGCCATGCTCAGTTGGTCTGCTGCTTTGGGCCAACTATATCCCTTAAGTGTATACTCTGCGTGACCTTCTTCCAAACAGACCCCAGCTCCTAACGGTTCCAGTGCTTCCCAATATGGTCACAAGCTGGAAGCAAAGACAGACACAGGCACGTGGACTTGGAAATCCATTCAAAGGCAAAAATACAACCACCCAGGACAATCCCAAATTCAACAGGGATCATAGAATAGAAAATAGATTAGCCTAAGGCAATACATTAAATACAGTTCCTTAGGATAATTTTAGAAATTATTGATAATACCTGACTACTTCACAGAGGGTACCTGGGACCATTTTGTCTAACACCCACACTCTGGAGAAAGGTCTAGTATCCACGCACTGAATGGGCCTGGAATGTCCCTGAAGGCGAGTAGCATTTCAAGCCTTCTTTCTTGTGCTTTGCTCAAGTACACAGCTGCTGGGCAAAACTCTGTGGGATAAACGGTTTACTGAAGTTATTCTTTCAGCTTCTCACTCTTCTCTCCGCTGATTATATAATGCAAACATTGTGAAGGCCTAAAGTGGAGGATGGAGAAACATATTGACATAAAACATCAATATTTGGAAAGTAGAAAATATGATGATTTAAAGATGGACATACCTAATATTACATTTATAAATATATAACTCTACACATATGAGAGACTATATAAAGAATTAACAGAAAATATAAACATCTGAGAAAACTAAAATACCACAGCTACTAGAGCACTGTCAAAGTAAAGTAAGTTATTTTATTTAAAATGATTTAAAATTTAGAAATCTAGCTTAGTGGCAGAGTACTTTTTAGCATATCAAAGACCCCAGGTTAAATCTTCAGTAATTTGTGGGGGGAATAGAATGAAATAATTACAAATTCATTGTAATGATTTATTTATTTCAAGCAAGAAAAGGAAACATCACAAAATTTGATTTGGAATGACACACAAACTAGATGCAAACTTTGGAGTGCGTTAGGATTAGTGTGTGTGTGTGTGTGTGTGCGTGTGTGTGTGTGTGTGTGTGTGTGTGTATTACTGAGGAATGTGCACCTACATCCCCAACTGTTTACAATGGAAGAGTCTCACTACTTACCGATACTGAGTTCAAACCTGCAATCCTCCTGTCTCAGCTTCCCTGTGCCATGGGACTCAAGGTGTGTGCTACTATTTCTAGGTTGCATTGAAATCTTTTGATGAATGAGGCGGTGTATCTCTAAGCAGATTCTAAAATTACCCAATAAAAATAAGTGTTTGCAAAGTGAGATGAGATGACTGGAAGAACATACTTTGTATTGTTCACTGGCTGTCTATGCTAAGTATAAAATTAACTGCATTAGTAACATTCCTTTATGCTTTCATTTTTGTAATGTTTCCTATTTCATTAAAAATTAAGAAGGAAAATAAATACTTCCTGTTAACACTGAACATTTTATAGAAGTAATAAATATCTACATATTTATAGGTAAATTTCTGCACAGTTTCAAAAAACTTGCAATTTTTTAGGTGAATTTTTCAAAATTTTAAGAAGTTTCATCTTGCTTTGAACTACAGAAAGTTTTCAAAATAATGAGATCCCTGTTCTTGATTCTTTGAAGTATTCCCTGTGCTCTTTGATTTTTGTTCATGAATTCTCTGCCAACCCCAAGTCTTGAAGAATTCTGCCTGTATTTTCGTCCAGAAGATTCAGTATTTCCGTTTTAATATTTAAATCTTTGATCCATTTTGACTGTAGCTTTGTGCAAGGGGATAGGCATGGGTATAGTTTTAGCCTTCTGCATGGGAAAAGCCAGTTTTACAAGCACCATTTAGTAAAGAGGCTGTCTTTCTTCCTGTGAGCATGTTTGGCTCTTTTATCAAAGACAAGGCGGTTGAGTGTGTTTGCAGTTATGTCTGCATCTTCTAATCTGTTCCACTGATCCTCAGGTCTGTCTCTATCCAGTACCATGCCAATTTTATCACAGTGGCTTGGTAGTATAATTTCAGGTCAGGGATTGTGATACCTCCTGCCTTTCCTTTGTTTCCCAGGATTGATTTTGATAGTCTGGGTCTCTTCTGGTTCTGAATGAATTTGAGGAAAGTTTTCTCTAGCTCGTTGAGGTATACTAATGGTATTTTTATTGCAATAGCATTGAATTTGTATTACAATTGTGGGAGTATGGCCATTTTTGACAATATCGGTACTTTCTATACAGGAGTGCGGAACATTTTTCCATTTTTTCATATCCTCTTCAATCTCTTTTCTCAGAATACCGTAATTTTCACTGCATAAATCTTTTGTCTTCCTCTGGGATCTAATATTTTAAAAAAGATTCAGGGCTGCCAGATAGCTCAACAGACTAAAGCTCTTGCTTAAGCAGATGCATAGACCAGGTTCAATTCCAGGCAAGTAGTGCCAGCCCAGCCCCCAGGGTACACTGAGACCCAAGTTGAGACTGGGTGTGGTGGTGTGTACCTGTAATCCCAGTACTTGGGAGGCTGAAAACAGGAGAAACACTTCTAGTCTGATCTGTGTAATGAGACCCTATAGACCATGTACTAAATACATAAAATTTTTTTCTTTACTTCAAAGTAAATCTCCTACAGTGTAAAAAGAAAACCCACAAACTGGGAAAAAGTTATAGCTGACTGTCCCTTCAACCAAAGTCATCTATCTAGAACATAAAATGAATTAAAAAAAATAAGGTCCCCAAATTCAAAAACCCAATACAAAAATGGGGATCTGAGAAGAATCCATGACATCCAGGAACATTTTCTTTTCTGTGGTATAAAGTCATCTAAAAATAAAATGAATACCAGATTATCTTTATAGAAAAAAAGAAGAAGAACATGCACTTCTCTGAGCAAGAAATAAAATTGGCAAGTCAATATATGAAAACATGTTCACTAAGTTCAATCCTCGGTTCCACCAAAACAAAGTTCAATATTGTTGGTTATTCCACAAACTCAAGTTAAAACAACACTGAGATCCCATCTCACCAAAGAAAGAATGGGTAATATCAAGAAGTCAGTTAATAACAAATGCTAGAGTGGCTGTGGAGAAAAGGAACACTTCTCCACTGTCGGTATGAGCACAGACTGGAACAACTACTTCGGAACAGATCAGTGTGGAGATTCCTTCAATATCTAGGACTGCAGGCCCTTTCAAGCCAACTGTTCACTGAAAACCTCATACTACAGCAATATATCTTCATCCTTGTTTATAGAACTGTAATGTTTCATAGCTAAATCCTTGGAACAATCCAAATGCCCATCAACTGAAGAATGAATAAAGAAGATATACTATATTTTCATAAAGGAATGTTATTCATGTATAAAGCAGGATAAATTTGAATCTTTTGTAAGTAAATGGATGCAACTAGAGAACATGCTCCTAAATGAAATAAATCAGACCCACATGAGAAAATATTGTGTTTTCTGCTTAGTGAGAGTACCTGAAGGAGAAAAATGGAATCTGTAGGATACAGAAGATACTTGGAAAAGGAAATGGACTTATTTAAAAGAACAGAGTTACTGAGTTAAGGAGAACAGGACAGCAAGTGGTGGAAACAGATTCATCTATGCATGTAAGCAGGATGGTTTGAACAACTGAACTACACACTTTTGCTGGTCTCTAAAAAGGGGCAAATAATACTCAGTTTCTTTTGTCACCTTTTTTTAATTGTTTGTACCTTTTCTTCCCTTAATTTGTTATATATTTCTTCCATTTTTTATTTCTGTTTCTCATTTTACATGCATCTATCTGGTAATATGAATAAGTGGTTGGAAGACAGCACTATGCATTACAACAAATACTGTGAAATGAATACTACTTTGTTAAGTAAAATTCTGTATCAACCATAGTTTTTCTGTTTTAATTATGAATTGTTCCATCTTGCAAAAATTTTAAAAAATGAAAAAGAAGTTTCATCTTGCTTCCTAACCAGAGGAGGCTACCTCTGTGATCTGAGTGTTAGGATTTGGTGATGTATTAGTTATAATATTGAGCAATGGATTTTGCAAAGGGAACAAGACTTGAAAAATCTGCAAAATATCACCAAAATAATGGACTTTATAGAGTTAAGAAAATGTAAAATTCAAAGTCAATATGAAATATAAACAAAGATTCATCAAATGAGGTTCTTTATCTTATCTAATAAAGAATATGAACCAACAAAATCATGAAGATGAAAGACTGAAAGGCAAGGATAAAGATGTTTTTCTACTGCCTTCAAGTAACTTATTAGAACAGGACATCACACTGGAGTGGATGAGACAATGCTTGCATACAAGTCTCCCTAAGAGTGTTTTGCCTCTCTCACCACTAGAAGATGGCATCTCAATAACATGTAGTGCTAAATACACTGTCATTTGTCCTATCACAGGTGTTTGTGCAATTGTCTTGCAATATAAGCACTTAGCAACGTACGTGCTGCTGGTCCACTTGCTCATACAGTTCTTGCCTCCCAGCTAGCTCTGCCTCCCTGGTATACAGATCTCAGTGCACTTCCTTAGGGATTCACAGGGCACAGCAGTTCTAATTCTGCATAAAACTAGCTTTTCTCCACACTTCTGCACATAAAGGAGCTTTACTGAGAAATGTGCATCTTGAACATGGGCAGAGAGGAAGGCTAAGTCTTCATGACCTGGAGTTAAAAAGTGAGAATTCTTTTCACTAGCAACTAAGTTTTATTAATTCTCTTATAGGACTACTTATTCTCTATGCATATTATATTACATTATTTCACATTAAAATTATTACAACAGTAACAATTCAAACAGGACTGAGCACATGGAATATTAATAAGGTTATCACTGATCTAATTTTCAAAGGAATGGTTTATATATAGGGCACAAGCATAGTTCTAGAATAGCTCAAGGCTTTGGAGTGGTGGAGAGGGATGCACAAACTATGAAAGAGTGGCACAGCTCAAAATCAACGTGACCACATAGAATTCAAAAAAGAGAGGAAAAAAAACACTTTTGTAATGTAAATAGAATGTAATGTAAATGTAAATGTATGTGTTTAGAACAAATCAGAAGTCCTAAAAATGAAAACATTGAACAATTCTATATGATTTATTCTGAGGACTAATGTGAGTACTAGAATAGAGATCAGGTATGTAGACAGAAGAGGCACTGAAGTTAAAATTGTGCTACCCAACGTTTCATTTCGTAAAAACTAAAATAAAATTGAGTTTTAGGATTCTTGTTAATAGACTCAGTATGGGAATATGAAAAATGCCTACCTCACAGGGACGTTGCACTTAATAAATAAGATTAAATATATGTTAAATATTTTCAATATTTAACAAGTGTACCACTTATTATTAATATAAACATCTTTCTATTCCTTTGTATAAACATTGATGTTTTTGACATTTAGTATCATTGTTCATTCTTTTTTTATTGAATTATTCAGAAACAAGTTTTTGGGCATAAGTTTTTATGTTCTTATATCGTAGCTAAAGATTATAGAAAAGTATTTCAGTAAGGTACATAAAATGATAATTATTAAGAAAAGTAAGCTTGTAATAGGACAACAGGATCTGAAAACTGATAGGCTTAGGTTTATATCCTAGATACATTCCATCTGACTTGTGGAGAATCTAGGTAAACTGTTAATACATCAACTACGTTATCATCTTTACCTATTAAAAGACAGGAATGAAAGTGGTTACTCTTATGAATGCCTATTATGACTATAAAACAAAGGATCGTGTGAAGTGGTCAGAACAGTGCACAGAACGTAGTAACACTCAGCAAGACCTTACTGCCATTGTCTATATACGGAAGTCAAGCAGTCATTTTAAATCCAAACTGTACCTTTGAGATCTATGTATATGAAATATACTGAGAGTCTATAAGTATAATATTTTTGTTTATTTGTTCTGTTTCTTTTTTTTTTGACTGGCTCAGGCCCCAGAGTGGGGCCCATGGGGCATGTGGTGCTAGGAACCAAATCATGGTCCCTGCACTTGCCTAAACTTGCCTAAGCAGGCACTTTGGACCACTGCGCCATCTCACTGGCCCCCAGTGTAATGTTTTAATAGAACCTAATTACACTATACTCCATGTAATTTTATGAGAAATTTTATTCATAGCATCTTAAATTATTCTTGTACTACACTACTTCTCTAGAGTATATCCCACTATTATTTACAATTCATAATTTTACATGGAATCTTTCTGCAAGAAAAATAAAAGCAAATAATAAAATTTCTAGTTTTCCTATTTCTTTAACTCCCATATCCTTAAGTGTAGTCATAATTCACACCTTTGATTTTTCTCCCAACATTTCCCATGCCTACCTTTGCCCTTGAATGTCCATATGCAATAAAAATCAAAGATGCATCTGGATTGCTTTTCCTCTTCATGCGTTGAATTCATGGACTGTTCTACAATATCACTAAGAAAGCTTCCTTTGTGGAAATAATAGGGAGAATATCGGCTTTGGAATCAGAGGACACTTATTTCTTGGAGTAATTTCTAGCTAAACCTCAAAATACGACTCTTACCAGACTCACTCCTCTGAGAGATAGGTCCTCTAAGCATGTAACTGAGAAGTGTCCATCTGTGGGATAGAAGAAGCAAGTCTCCAGTATTGAGTCCCAAAGGTGAATCTTGTCCTATTCTTCTTTTGGAGGTCAGTGAATCTGTATTGTGAAAATTGGCCTTGTTCATAAAGATGAGAGAAGGATCATAGTTTGAAGGCTATATGAGGTGCCTAGAAAAGAAGGCACAGGGATTCAGCACTATCCACACATGAAAGGAAGAATATTTTTCAATATATTCCTCAAACAATAGAGTAATATGTAGACTGCAAAGAACTCAAAACACTCAGACCCCCTCCCCCGAAATATAAAGGCCTGATCCAAAAAAGTGGGTTCCTAAAATTGAATACACACTTCTCAGAAGAAGTAGAAACAGCAAACAAGTATATGAAAAAGTTCAACAACAATGAGAATTCAAGAGATGCAAATTAAAACAACAATGAGATTCTGTTTCACTCCAGAAAGTCTCACTCCGGAAAGAATGACTATTACTGAGAAATCAACCAATGTTACTGAAGTTGTGAGAGAAAGGACTATGTTTGCACTATTGCTGGGAATGTAGGGTATTGCAACACTGTGGAAATTAATGTGCAGATTCCTCCAAGAACTGAAACTTGAGAATCAGTTTCATCCAGCTATTTTCCTTCTTCGTGTCTTCCCTAAAGTACCAAATGTATCCTACCACAGCTGTACATGTACACCCATGTTTATAGTGACAAGGTTTTAATAGCTAAAACTTGAACACTCCCCAAATGGTCATTAGTAGATGAATGGATAAAGAAGCTATGATTTCTTTTCTAGAGTATGGTAGTGTCATTAAAAAATGATAAACTAGAGACATTTCTAAGTAAGTGGATGCACCATACCCTTAAGTGGACATACATGTGTAATTATCACATTGTCACTTTGGTGTGATAAACTGTAAGAGTAAAGGAGGACCAAAATGTAGAGAGGTGCTGTGGAAGAGGAAGAGATTGCTCAGAAGGGAAAGAGAGGTAAGAGGAAGAAAAGATTGATGGAAAGAAAAAAGTAAATAAAAAAAATAGAACAAAGATTTTGTAAATAAGAAGAGGAGTTGAAGGGAAGAGAGAAGATTAGGGGAAAGGAATAGTCAAAATGTATTAGGTGGAGTTCTAAATTCCATATGATGAATGTGATCATTATATGTTTCTTAAATGTACCTGTAAAAGTGATTTTAAATGAAATGCTTGTCAGAGATAACCCACATGCATAAGACTGATATGGATAATTGAAAATTTGAGGAATTCAGGAATTTCATTACTCTGTAATGACAAGGAATTGTAAACTACATAACTAAATCTCTCAGATGATACAAAATAATCAAAGGTATAAATGTCGTTTGTAAGCAAGAAATTATTACTAAGGTTTTAACCTGCATGTATAATCTTTTAAAAAGAAGATAAGTAATTTTTAATTAATTTTAATAATTCTTTTATTTTGAAAATTGTTTTTGTGTCATTCTCTAAGTTTATTTTTCAGTTTTTGATGCTTTTTCACTTCGTGACTATTACTTCTGTTATAGCATTGATGAAAAGCTACTTTTCACCTTCCAGAGGTGCATTTCCTAATATACTAAAAATTGTGTAAAAAATGTAAAATATTCTAGATCTTAAAAGAATCAATTAAAATCCTAATATAAACCTGTGAAGTACCATAATTCAAGCAGAGATATTTTGTAATTATTTAAGAGAATAAAGATTTTACTTTTATTTCTATACCTGTCACTGAAATGTTGACATATATATTAGTCAGCTTTTTGTCACTGTGACAACCTACCCACAATAAGTAAGGAGGACAGTTCCGGGGCTCACTGTCTCAATGGTATCAGTCCATGGCGAGCTAGTTCTAAGGCAGAAACTATGGCAGAAAGGCATGGCACATCAAAGCTACACACCTTATAGCAGGAGGAAGCACAGAGACAGGGAAGAGCTGGGCAGATCTTTTCTTGCAGGTGACCCATTTTCTGTAGCTTGTTCCAATCTCCTACAGCCCACTCATCCACAAATTCATTCTTGGATTAATTCATTGAAGGGGCCCCATCTTTCCATCTTATCATGCTGTGAAATACAGAACTCTGAACATGTGATCCTTGGAGACAAATAATCCAAATTACAATAAGGTTGTTGGAATACAAAATTACTGAATGTGAAAAATCTACATGTAAAGTTCTACTGTATCTCTTTTTGTATTTTATTTTCAGAGTTGTACACAGATGATCTAAAAGCAATTAGAGCTGTATTTCAAGGTAGAAGCCAGAAGCAGAGAATTTTAAAAACTCAATGAAATTTTTGTAGTTAATTATAGCAAGGTCTTAGTTGCTATAATTTTAAAGCCTCATTTTAAAACCCGAGTCAGTTTTTATACTATTCTCCTGAGGAACATAACTGGGCACAGGAAAAGAGAAATCTAGCATTTCATAGAGCCAGAATGTCAAAACTTAGTGTATGACTAATTTTGTCATCTTGCCACATTTTTATTTTTAGAATTTATTGGATCCTCTGCCATAGCACTCACGACGCACTACAGCACTAGAGAGATCTCATAATTCTGGCCTATGTCTTGTTACCATCAACTGAGCTGCAATCTGTGGTCTCCAAGTGACAGAGTTCAAAAATTCCCCATGTATTTAGTCTTCCCTTCTAGGTTTCTATTCCAGATATGGTCTATGCCAGAGCCTAGAATGGAATGGAGTACAGTTATGTTAGTATTATCTGATCACCCTAGAGGAATATCTGCTGTAGGTTTTGAGGTAGTTTTCCAGGTCAAATATATATAAGAAAAAAAACTGAAAATCCACCCATATATTAGAAAATAATCCATGTCTCAAATGAATATGGATTCTGTCGATATTTAAGCATAAAATGTAAGGATCATGATAAAGCCCTGAAGGATTTAATTGCATATTGATTCAAAGTGTTTGGTGTTCTTGACATTTTGGGTTCATGTGTTAAAATTTTATAGAAGCTTACAAAATCCTAAGCACCAATGTGGAAAATACACAGTCTTTCTGGCTTGTCACTGTAGCTTAAATAAAATAAGTTGCAAGGGAAGTGAAAAGTTCAGAGTGGGAATCAAAAACAAAATATGAGTTTGGACAGATGAATTAGAATCTTACGTGTAGTAAAACCCACAGATTCAAGCCAAAGTGTAATAGATCTATATTCACTGTGGTATAAAATCTTCTCACATAGTGAAACACTTATTTTGGAACCTGATGCTTTGTTAGATCAGATTTGAAGATGATATTAGAAAAGCAAAGCACTACTAAATGTATAAACATCCTCTCTGTTACATACACACATACCATGTAAGTTCATGAAATGATAAAACCTAGAAACATTTTTCCAAGAGATGCCTCACAATCCTATTCTATGTCAGTATGATACTACCATTGAGTGGGCTAAAATGAGTGCATGTTCTCATGTGTGGTGAAGAAGAATTGGCAAGCATACATCTTGTGGTATTGATAAGTAGCTGCATCCATTGACGATGTAGGAAAGAAGCAATAGAAATAGGCAGAAGCGAAAAGGAAAATAAAATAAAAATAACTCAATAACTCAGGTTTGCTGTACTTAAAAAGTCATACACAGTGATCTGGTAGCTTAGGCATGGACACAGCCTAGGCTTTTATTATTTTATCTTGTCCTCTTTTATGGAAGGATAGATAATCATGAGGATGATGTATGTTTATAATTCAATAGAGAGAAGGGGAGAGGCTTGCTCTTTCTGTTTCTAACTGTGCTAAGTAGTCCAGGTGAAAATATGCATTGACTGAGATTTCAGAAAAAACTTTTGTTAGAGGAAGATGTTCTATTAAACTTCACCAATGACCTTTCCACTGGAACAGCTTTCTCTTACTCTGTCACCAACCCACTTCCCAAAGCCAGTCTCTCTCTCTCTCTGTCTCTCTCTGTCTCTCTGTCTCTCTCTCTCTCTCTGTCACATACACACACACACACACACACACACACACTCTCAAATGTTCTCACAAGATCCAATTTATGCAGATACATACAGGAAACAGGCCCCTTGTGATGATCCATTTTTGAGTACATTAATGTACAATCTGTAAAATTAATGTACCTTCAAATTATTCTGACAGTCGGGAGTCTCACAAACAGCTGTCAATTAGGCATCTCTCTCTTCTGATTCCCTGGTAGTTCTGAGAGTGGAAATCAATGAACCCTGCCTGGTTACAACTTGAAATATTTTACCATGGTATTAAAAGTAGGTGGCATATATGAATTTTAAATAATTAATCCCTTTTTAAAACAAATTTAAAAATTGACTTGAAGGTATTGAAAGTGAAACTCCAAGGTAAGGAAACAAATAGGTTGTATCTATATATAGACATTTCTATTGATATCACGAATGATAAAACTGAATTTCTTAAGCTTAGTATAATTTTGAAGCAGCTAGTAAAAGGTATTAGTGAGAAAACTTACATAAGAACAAGATATAAGAGTTGACATTAATGAATGCATTTTCTAATCCTTGCCTAATCTAATCCTTTCTGAAACATTTTCTTCTAAATATGAAGATGCAAACAAGAAGCTGAAGTAAAAGAAGTTAATAAGTAATTAAATATTGAACTCAGGACCCGCCAAATAGCTCAACGGTTTAAAGTGTCTGCTTAGGCAGACACAGGGCTTGGGAGTTTAACTCCTGGCCTGCCATGCTGAGCACACCCTCGGATGTGCTGTGAGGGCAATGGAAATTGGGCATGGTGGTGTGACCCGTAATTCTAGCTCTTGGGAGGCCTTAAACAGGCAGATCGCTACAAGTCCAATCTACACAGGGAGACCCTGAACACCCTGTACTCACTGTCTTAAATAAAACATAAAAATGATAAATATTGAACTCTCAGAAAAAGTTAGAAAATAGTTTTGAAATATTTTACATAAAAGTGATCATCTACATAACATTGTAATAAGAAAAGTATACCAAATGATTAGTTTTCTTTATTGGGTTTATTTCACAAGAGTTATAGAATGTGCTTTTCAGTAGAATAGTCACAAATCACAATGTTTAGAAGTTTTCAACAGTGCTGGCATCTTTAGACACCAAATGGCCATTTAAAAGTGGGTTACACATTCATGAAAAAGAGAAAACTTTTGGTTTTTCAATCTGGAAAATAAGTAGTAGTAGTTCAAAATTTTTTTTCTCAAACACGTTGATGTTGACTCCTTTTCTGGACCTCCATGCCAAAAGCCACTTCCTTTACACTTCTGTTGATGACCGGCAGTGCCCAGCATACACCATCATTCTCTGTTGTTGTCTTAGGGAATATTTTGATCCATAAGTGCCAACTGTATTAATCGGCTTTTCCTCGCTATGATAAATACTTGAGAAAATCAACTTATATAGAAAAACTTATTTGGCTCATGGTTTACAACACTTCTGCCCGTAATCAGTTTGCCTTGTAGCTTTGAACCTGTGACAGCACTTTAAAGTATTCACCTCTCGACCAAGAAAGAGAAGGTAAGGAGAAGAAGAGTATGAACTCCCGTCATGCCCTTCCACAGCACACTCAGTGTTCGAAGGTAACACACTGTGTCCCACTTCCTAGGATCTATCACATCCCAATAGCAACAAATGTGCCCCAACTTATGTGGGGCAATTGTTTGGATCTGGAATATTACTATATTATATAATTACTAATATATAATATTATATATTATATACAATATTACTAATATATTATAATATATAATATTACTAAATACATCATATATATTATATATGTATACATATAGTAATTGAGCAGTTATATATAAGCTCATATGTCAAATACAGAAATTTGTTCCATAGTATGGTACATGAATGACAGATATCTAGTTAGGCTCTCTTTTATTTTTTAATTATTTATTTATGCATTCACTTTTCAAAATTTACCAAAGAGCTTTGTCTGTTTGTGTGAAAATCTATTGAACATTCCAAACAGTTTCACAGGATGTTGACATGCATTTGTTACCAAATATAATCATTTTTAAATTGTTTTAAAGAATAATCAATATAAATTTGAAAACAATTTTTTTACAAAACTGAACCTCAAAAATTCCTCTTCAGAATTATGAATTATAAGATAAAGTGAATGATTTGATGAGTGTAGCTAGTGTCCTCTTTTTCTATTCCAATTTGTGTGTCTTTGTAAGTTTATCTGGTGTAGCAAAAGAGTCATACTGGCCTCGGAGAATAGCTCAGTGAAATAAGTGCTTACCTGAGAAGTGCAGGGTCCTGAGTTCAATCCCCTCTAGTACAGAAAAAAGAAAATGTCAAACCAGCTCAGTGAATTAAAATGACCTGTATTCAGGAAATCTGTTCCACTATACCACTAATTGTTAAAAAAATTCCATAAAATTGAAATAAAGACTATTAGCACAGTTACTGTTATTAATCATTATGTTCCAGGTGTGACTAATGTAATGGATTTCTAAAAACTATAATTATACTATTGCATATTTCTTCATTATCTCATGCTAAGGTTTTTCTGAAATGAAATGAACTTTATGTATATAAATCATATTGGTCTAAAACATCTATGGTTCTCATATATTGTTTTAAAAACATTTAATGATGGAGAGTTGTATTAGAAGGGGTTGGCTGTCATTTCTTTTAGAATTCAAGTATGTGTAACCATCTGAACCTATCGGTATGAAAATAGAGTGGTACCCCGGTTCATGAAGTGAATTAGTTCACAAGTCTCAAAAATTCATATTAATTGAGCAAAAATGGCCAAGGTCTCATTCGTGACCTCAAGACAGAGTTTGCAAACAGAAAAAAAAAACTTTCCCAGATGCTTCTGTATGGGAACCAAATTGTTAGCAAATAGAAGCATGCATAAATTTAAGTACCACTGTATTTTATAATGTTAAAGGAGAAAATGTTATTCTCAAACAATAGAAAGTAGTACTGAGCCATTGAAAATACTTTTCTGTCAACTATATTTCTATCACCTTTAGGAAACTTTCCAACTTCATATCCCAAAACATCTTGTTAAACTCTATCTAGCCTCCAAATGAATACAATAGCATTTTCACAATCCCACCTAACATAAATACCAGGCACACAAATAGAAATGCAACTGTCCCTTCCCAAAGTCTCAATAGATTCATTTTCTTTCAAAAGTCACTCTAAATATCTTCTGAGACTCAAGGCAAGCTCTTCCCTGAACCTCCTGTATATAAAAAGTATTTACGTAATTTTGAAGTATAATAACACATGGTAAATATTCTCATTCCAAAATAAAAATGTAGCGTAAAAAAGAAGCAAGTCAAAACAAAACCAAAACCCAGCAGGGCAAGCACAGGTCCTACGTTCTATGTCTACTTTTTAAAAACATCATATTAAAGAGGGAAAAAAAAAATGAATAACAAGAACAAAGGCAAAGCAACATGAAATAGTAAAAATGATACACAATTTCAAAATAAGAATAGAAAATTAGTAGTACTTGTCACATCACATATTGTTATCATCAAAATTGTTGCTCAGATTGCCACATGTAAACATGCAAGTTGGATCAAACAATTAAACATTAGTTCTTCCTTTCAATAAACCTTGATTTTTTCCTTGCCATTTTTAGTTTTAAAGTTTATTTTTTATTTTAATTTATTTTTTGGCAGAACCGGGGATTGAACTCAGGCCCTTCAGTTTGCTTATTAAACTGAGCCATCTCCCCAGTCACTAACATTTATTTTAAAGAGTACAAAAATGATAGATAAGACATTAGAAATGATACACATTTAAGAAAACAAGATGAAATGTGCTCAGCGGTGGTTGTTATATTACACTTGCTGTCTTCAATGTATTTCCACAGATTACAGATGTTAGCATGTAAAATTGGTCAAAGTAAAAATCAAACATTAGCTGGTACCCTCTAAAACCTGGCAGAAGTTGGTAGTACAATCATCTTAGCTATCTTGCGTATAAAGACACATGATTTTTGACCCACTCATTTTTTTCCTACCTTTTCTCCTTTCATCTCAATGTTCAGTTTTTTCCCTTTTACTTTTTCTATTGTACCTTTTGGATTTTTCAGTTCCTTACAGTAAGGAAACTATATAATGCTCACATGCATGGCTCTGCTTTATTTCACGTATGCATATGGCCTCTGCTGGCATTATCTAGGGCACACCATCATAGTATGTGATTTCCTGAACACTTAGCCCTGCTCATACGGCTTTGCTCATCAGCGCACATGGCTTCTCTCTTGGGCTCGTTCTACTTAAAGCTTGTAGTCTTTCTCAGAAAATGTTCCATATTCCTCGGGTCTCTCTCTTCCTGGGACCTCCACTGCACCTTCAACCTCATTCCCATGTGGAAATGTGCTACTGTCTCACAGGCATTCTGTCTGACTTCTCGTGCTCCTCTTTGAAATCTGGGTGGAAGCCTCCTTGACCTAAAAACTATCATATTCTGTATGCACATAAAGGTAGCGTGGCATGTACAAAACCAATGCCTGCTCTCAGTGAGAGCCTCAGCCAGGTCCCTGTGGGCCACGGCTGCTGGGCCCCCTTGGAGTTGATTTCCTAGGTGGGCTTTCTTAATAGAGGGTTTCATTTATTTATTTATTTTAACAGAGGGTTTTAGAGATTCTTCTCAAATGAAATATTTATGCTTGTATCCCTTCAACACCTCAGTAGGTGTCTTACTTATACACAAGATACTCTCAAAGCAATTTTTTGTTGTTGTTACCAGGGATAAAACTCACAACCCAGTGCTTTTCAGGGAAGAGCTGATCATGCTGAGTCGTCTCTCCAGCCCTATGTTATCTTTATTCTTGCTCATTTACAAAATACTTGGTTCCTTTTGAAAGGTACTAACCTCTTTCAGTAGTGACACATCCTTTGGTCAATTAGATACAAGGCAGAAACTTATAGAAGGCTGTGGTAAAATAAAGCTCTTTAGTTCATGGTGGCTGGGAAACAGAGAAAGAACAACAGCAGCAAGGAAGGAGTGAGGAACTGGACATGTAAAGTAAGGCCTTTCCTGCATGAGCCACTCACGCAGCGCACCTCACACATCCTGTAGAGCACTCAAGAGCCAGTCGGATTGCATTCACCACAGGATCACATGGATTCAGGAGATCCAGCCGAGGGGCTCACAGAAAGCTGAGCAGGTGTGGCCTACATTTGGTTCAGAACCATATCTATCCTTTCTTTTTTTAAGTGAATAAAAACATAGTAAAAATAAATTAGAAATGATACAAAGTTTCACTTAGCAAAAATTACAGGAATTCCCTAATGGTTGTTACGTTGCGAATTGTTCCCTTCAGATCAGTCACTCAGATTTATGGGATGTGAGGGTGTTAAAGTGGGCAAAAAGTATGAACATTAAACAGGAGAGAAAAAAATTAAACATTAACTAAAAACTATTCTGATTTATCCCAGTGGAAGAAGCACTTTGCATACTTGAAAATTTGTTTCTAATCTTAGGATTTCAAAAATTTTGGTTAAGACATTAATTAAATTACAATTTTCCCACTCATTTGTCAAGCTTAATCTGAATGGTGCTTTTTATTGAACTTATAAAACGCAGTGCTGTCCAATCCAGCATTCATTTTTCTTCTTTCAGATTCTACAAACCTGAAGTCAAATGTATAATGACTAGGTGCTTTACAAAAAATACAATTTAAACTAGTGTACATAGTTTCTCCTCAGTTAGAAACAAGGGCATTTAAAATTATCCTAAATTTGAGTTTTCTTCCACTTATTGAGTGAAGATAATGATCACTAATGATTATGAACAGCAAAAATCACAGATTCCAGATTTTAACGATTTTGCACTGCAGTTAGGAAGATAGTAAAGAAATGGATAAAACAAAGTAAAAAATAGCCAATCAAATTGTACATTTAGAGTGATAAGCAGAACTAAATCTTTACATTCTTTCACACAAATTAAGAGTTTTTCTGTAATTTTTCATCATCTTCATTACAATACAAATCAGAAAAATAAATGTACCAACTGTACTATATAATTTACTTCAAGCCTACCTCAGACAATAATTCAAGCTATTCTTGTAATATAATTGATGTAATATATGTTGTTAATGCAAAAACAGTTATAATAATATTTAAGAGGCTATAGGCTTATCTATCAGTAGATTTGTAGACTTATACTACCATTTTTAGTCTACAAATCTACTGATAGATAAGCCTATAAACTCTTAAATATTATTAAGAGATATAAGTGATACATTATAGATATATCACTATCATAGGGATTCACAACTAACTGAACTTTCAAAATTATGATTTTACCTATGATGATTGATATTATGCAAAAGATGATGAGTCTTTTTTTTTCCTCATTAAACTTTGTTTTAACAGGTCTCAAAATTCTGTAATAGATTTTTTGTCATTGTTTCTATTAAAAAGTATTGATTTTGAAAACTAATACCTTAAAAATTGCCAAACACACACACACACACACACACACACACACACCAAAAAAATGGTCCACAAAACATTCTCCTTTCCTTCTGAGGTTTTACAATGTATTGCTATCATTAACCAGTCTTTTGCTATTAAATTTAGATGGTCAATTGGAATAAACAGTTCTGAGACTTGTCTTCTGCCATTGATTAAGATTGGGGTGGACTTCTTGTAATGACACACCAACTATTGCTATACTGCCATTTTTAAAGGGTAGTAAATGAAAAATTGGATTAAAAAATGTCACAAGGCAGTCATGTTACAATGCTACTATGCTGTATATGGATGGATTTCTAAAATCTATGTAAATATATGTAAGTGTTCATTCCTAAGGGAAAAAAAAAAAAAAACAAAGTGTGATATTTAAAATCACTACAACAGATTCAAAAAAAAAAAAAAAAAAAAGATTGGGTGGAGAAAAGCTAGGAAACATGGCAGGGGCAAAGCCATGCATTTCTACACACAAGATGGGTAAGGCAATGATCCTGAAAAAAGAGGGTAATAAATAAAAGACTGGGGTGGCAGGTATTAAATATCATATTCATTTAGCTTTCTGGGCAGACTTCTAGCAAATATAAAAATATGTAAGCTTCTTCCACTGTAGTGGAATTCCAGCTGTAGTTCTTTGTGGTGATAAAAAAGAAAGAATGAATGAATGAAAGAAAAGAAAAGAAAGAATTACACCTAAAAAGCATAATTAAATGGAACAGAAACTTAAATTACCAATTTTTCAGTGATCTGATGATGACTTAACATAATTTGTATTTTAAAGAACAAGGTAAGGCTGGGTAGGTAACTCAGCAGTCTAAACGACTGTCTGGCAAATGCAAGGAGCCAGGTTCAATCCCCAGTACTACATGTGCCCCAGTGCGGGCCACCAAAGCTGGGTGTCGTGGCACAAGCCTGTAATACCAGAGCTGAGGACGCTGCAACAGGAGGATCACTACAAGTCCCAGCTGTGTAATGAGACCCTTTACCAAATAAATAAAGGGAAAGGTAACATTTTTTATATGGAAGAGATAAATTCAGATTGACTAAAGAATAATAAAATTTGGAGGCAAATCACTAATGATCGTTATGTGTCTCTATCCTGAGAAAAAGTAGCTGCATTGCTTCAAATAACACCAGACGAAAATTAATATCTGAAGACACTTTTCCTACTTCTCTCATTTGGATTCTCTGAATTTCATAGCTTTAGTTATAAAATGCTGTTAATAAATTCATATTTGTAGGATTCTTGTAAAGTTTTAGTAGAACAGTACTATAAGCAAAATATGAATACTAAACAATTATATAGTTTGGAAATGAAATATATATATGATATTATATATATATATAATTTTATTGAGAAACAAATAGCAATGAGACAGTGTCAAAACCAATTAATATGACAGTTTTAATAATTAAGACACTGTATATTGCTGTCTTAGTGGTTATTCATTGTATAACATGTAGACAAAACATACTGTCCATAAACACTGTTAGAACAAAACTTTCTATTCATTGAATTAAGAGAATGTAGCTGAATATCTATCCTAACTCTTTTGAATATGCAGATACAAAAGGGTCATTCATTTGTATCCCCTTTTTTGTTTAGTTTTGTCACAGAATGGTATTCCATTGTCATTTAAATATTGTAGGTATGTGAATTCAGCAAAACATTCCAATATAGTACAGTAGTCCATAATAGTAGTGATTTTTCTGTAGGACAAAGAATCTACAGGGTTTCAGGATAATCCTGAGTGTATTTGACTGACCTTATCAGATACAAAAGTTACATTTCTTGTTGTATAGAGCTTGCTTTATCTTGGTCTTAACTATCCAGCAGAAAAGTATAAAAACAAAGTACAAAAAGCAAAGCCATATTAATATACTTAAGTCAACAACTTTTAAGATTGCCAAAACTATATTCTGAATAATTTTCTTCTGGAGTGGCATACTTTAGAACTGTCACTCAATAATACTTTAAACAATTACTTAGTTTTACACTTCTTTAAAAAATTTATAAATAAAGTTTATAAATGTTCCTTCATATATATTTCATTTATATACTTACATATGTGAATATAACTATATACTTACACAAAACTAAATGTACATTTGTATATAAAGTAGAAACAGACTATGGGGTAATTTTAACATAAGCTGTAAAAAGCAAGTTCTATTAAAAAGTTTTCTTTCTTTGGTTCATTTATTTGTTTAAAAATCAGACATAAGTACAAAATATATAATTCTTGTCTTTCATCCATTGTTATGTGGATGTCAATATTCAGTTAAGTCAGGTTTTATTCTAATTATTTAACCACATCAAAAACTTCTCTCCTGAGACACACAGATCTCCACAGGACCTGTCTCTTCTAAAAGTACTTCTCATGATGGACTCTTTTCCAGTGTGAAAAGCTTAACATAAGGGATGCTTTAGAGTCTTTAATTGTTTATTCATAGGTTTTCAATAGGTTTTTCCCTATAATAATAACAGTAGCAAGTTGGAAAAGATCTGCTGACACATATATTGCATGCCCAAAGTGGAGATTACAGTGAAAATAAATTTAGATAATGAAAAAAAATTAAATACAGTAAAGTTTAATCAAAAGATAAAGAAGTTATAAAAAGTAAGATTCTTCCCTCAGGATAGAAATTTCTTCCTCAGGCATGTCTCCCTTTCAGCAGATTTGTGTTTGATTCAAGGTTCTTTCTTAGTGTAAGATACCAATAGGGAGGCTAGAAGTAAAGATCGTGCATTTATAACACAGAGGAGAAAGTCAGACATTATCTTTTCATCTGAAAAAGAAAAAGTAACCAAAGGCATATTTTAACAGTGTATTGGTATATTTCAGAGTGATCATATTCATGAATGGGAATCTGTACCTGTCCATGATAGACTTTGGTCCCTCTTTTTTTTCCAATCCCCTCTTCCCTCTCCATGTTATGTTTTTAAAAGTATGTCCCAAAAATGCAAAGAAAGCTAAGCACCTTCAAACTAGACAAAGACCACAGTTTATAAAATTATTCTGGACAAGGAACAGAAGGAAAAATACATAGGTAGAGAGGTATTTTCCACGAACCAAAGAGGAAATGCACTGATATGATAATAAAATGAGTTAAAAAAGATTAGAAAGTCCAACCACATTAGAGACCTTGAGTATATAATACAATAAAGTTTCAATGAAAAGAAACCATTGATGAACTCATATTCACTAGAGATTTTGTCCTGAATTATGATAAACACTGTTATGGTTTGTTTATATTTGTCCCCCAAAGCCTCAGTCAGTAATTGAGGCACAATTGTACAGTTTGTCAATAATTCATGAACCAAGGCTGGGATTATGGATTGGAGTGCTGCTGGGATTATGGGTGTGAGTGCTACACCCAGCCTGGGGAGGATAGCCTGGATGTAACATAAGAGGCAGAGAGTCAGACTGGCTCTCTGTGGCCATTGCTGCTGTTACTCCTCCCTTTGGCTCTTGCTGTTTTGCTGCCTTCGCCAAAATAAACTTCTGCCTTCTGTCATATGCCACTCTGCCTTGGAGCCAGCTGACTATGGAATGAAACCGCCAGTAACTGTGAGCGAAATAAACCTTTTGTTCCCTAAAAAAAAAAAAAAAAAGATTAGAAGGAAATAAAATATCACCTTGAGAGAATTTTAACTTATATTTAAAATAGCAGCAAAACGTATCAATCACGGTAGAAATATCTGTGATGCAGGAAGCGTATTGAAGGGGTTGTCCCAGAATGCAGACCAAAGCATCACGAAAACGACAGGCATGCGAGGAGAATGGGATCCTGAAGTGACAGAAGTGATCGGCCCCTCAATGGCCTGCGGTTCTGAGGAAGATGTAGAGCAAATGGAAACGATCTAGCTATCAAAAGAGATAGGATAAAAACTCCTAGGGCCAACACAACCTGAGACAGCAGGGCAGGAAAGCACATGTACCAGGCAAGATTAAGTGAAGACAGCAGTGTCCGGTGCTGGAGGCTGACGAGAAGAGATCTGCCGCACCCCCTGCAAGGCCGCTCTAGTCACAAGCAGGGTGAGAGCGGGCTTGGACAGTGAGCGCAAGCCGTAAGGTGAGGCTCACGAACGCAAATGGGAGCGTGCTCAGAGTAGTCTGTGACGTGAGGACATGACAGCAAACAATGTAGAGTGCGATGCTGCATACTATTTGATGATAATATGTATTGCAGACAGAGGAGAAAATGACACACTGAAAACATGGTGGTCAGTATGACATATTTTTCTTACTTTTTTTCTTGTCAACATTTCCATGAGGGCCAGGGAGATAGCTCAGAGACATAAGGGTCCACCTGGCAAGCACAAGGTCCTAGGTTCAAACCCCAGTACTAAAAAGAAACACACATACACACACACACACACACACACACACACATCCATATTATATTCATAAGTAAGGGAAAATTATTGGTATAGTCTAAGTATTGAGCAAAACTGCCTTATAAAGAAATGAATTAGTTTACTCCACTCGAAGATAGACAAAGTTTGTAGAAAAGTTAAGTGAGTTAGAAGTGCTGATTGGGTTAAAAAGATGCCTTTTCAATGTCAGCAAGGCTAAAGCTACCCATTGACCATGCCCTGTTTCCTGGACCTTCATTTGTGATATGTTTAAAGATTGGTGATATTTTGTATAATTCATTTGGTAAAAGTGGTAGAATACTACTGCTAATCTGATAAAATAAAGTTGAATTAATAACATTGATATGCTTTACTAAAATTATTTTATAATGAAACATGTTTAAGCTATAAAATCAGTACATAGAGTAATTGTACACATGGAACTATTAAAAGAAAAACTGAGAACAGTTTAAAAAAAATTCACTGGGGTGGAGCATGGTGGTGGATGCTTGTAATCCCTGCTCTCAGGAGGCTGAGGCGGGAGGATTGCTGTGAGTCTGAGGCCAGCGTGAGGTACAAAGTTAGGCCATTTTGGAACTGCATAGTGAGACCTTGTCTCAAAAAGACAAAAAAGACAGAGATAGGAAGGAAGGGAGGATGGAAGGAAGAAAGGAAGGAAGGAAGGAAAAATAAAAGAAAAGATTATTTAAGAAAAGCTTTCTTAAAACAGTCCTCCAGACCTAAGATGGTGGATGTGAAGACCTAGCCTACGCTTAAACACACACAGGTTTTTTATTTATTTATTTATTTTTAATTTAATTAAAGTACAAATGTCAATCAGACAGTTTTACAACACCTTAACAAGACAGATTCAATAAATTAATACATTGCAAACTGTTTTCATACTGTTTTAGTATCGCACAAGGTGCATACATGATATTATACTTACAGACATTGTTATAGCAAATGTCACTTATCAGTAAATTAAGAGTGTAGCTGTTTACTTATTTTTTATACCTGAATTATATCAAAAATTCAATAATTATTTTCCTAGTGGATGACTATAGTACTAGAAGCCGACATAATATCCTGTCCAAACACCGTTAGTGCAAATCTTGCCTCTCATAGAATTATGTAGAAGCAGTGTTATCTATCCCAACTGTACTGTCTATACACATACATCATGATTTTTTTTCTTTCTAGACCCCTTCCTTTGTCTACACCTGTCAAAGGTGGGCACTCCATTAACATTCAACTAAATTAGGTGCTTGAACTCGACACCACAATCCAACACAGTACAGCATTCCACAACAATAGTGAGTTATATGGAGAGAAAACTTTCTCTCAGGCTCTCACAGAGAGCAAACTGGTCAAGCATTGGCCGTGACTCATCCACATGGATGACACAGACAAAGGATCTACAGAATAAGGTACAGGACTACAAGATAAACCCTGAGAGGACTTCACTGACCACATAAGAAACATAAAGTACATGTGTTGGTATATAAGTCTTGCTCTATCTAGGTCTTAACCATCCAGCAGAAAAGTACAAAAATGAAGTATACATTGCGGGGCCATAATATTAAGCTGAGCTGTAAATGGCTATGGTCGACACACAGATTTTTTAGTTTTTTTGTTTTTGTATTTGGTACCGTGCCTCAGCGCACAGAGCGGGCTCATAGTGATCCTCCTACTTTTAGACTCCCCAGCGAGGAGGTTACAGGTGTGCACCACCATGCCCGGATTCAGGGCTGCTTCAGCACACCCAGGGCCGGGCCCTGTGCAGCCTGTGGTCCCTGTGCTTCCCTAAGCAGGCAGTTAGCGTGCAGAGCTATCACACCTGTCCACGCACAGGTGATACACCCGAACTCCCTGACTGGCTGTAGTTGCATTTGCTTTGTATAGACAAGGTCTACTCAGTTGGCAACTTATGACTGCCGAAGCTCAGCTTCTGTGAATGCTGAGTCAGGAGCTTAGTGACAGGTGCATGTTCATGTGAGCTTGCAGTTTGTATGCATATCAGGCAGGATTCCGATCACTATGAGCAGAAGCCACTTCAGACCAAATTTTATCTTTTAAGTAGAGAAAAAATTGGTCAAAAATTATTTAGCACAACTAAACTGATACTATTTGACATAAAAGAACAGAAGTAGGAGGAAGGGGAAGTAGCTCAGCAGTCTGAGCTCCTGCCTGGCAAGCTCAAGGACCCGGGTTCCACCCCTGGCACTTCACGCCCCACAGCCGTGCCCCCAGGCATGCTGAGCCTGTTACTAAGACTGGTGTTGTAGCGCACGCCTGTAATCCCAGCACTGGAAGGCTGGAAACAGGTGGATCACTATGAGTCCAAGCTGCACAGCAGTGACCTGTACCAAACACATAAAATGTTAAAAAATGATGTTAAGAGTACTTATGAGGTCCATCAGTTACTTGTTTTGCAATTTCTCAGTAAAATCCTTTTATATGATTTTTCTTGGATGGCAAATTTTACATTTAAAGGATTTTGCAGACATCATCTCAAACAGTACATATCAAACACATCTCGATGCCTTAGCATTTTTCTTTTAGATGCACAGTTAGCAAGTATAAGATAATTAAAATCAAGGGTGTTAAAAAGAGATAGTCAAAAATCCCAGAAGCAGCCACATCTGTGAGTAGCCAAGTGGCCGCCGGCAGCCTACCGTTCCAGCATGATTTGTTTTATAGATCGGTCTGCGCCAACTGCAGAAAGCCAGTGTTGGGATAAATTCAGCATATGTTGTCAACCCATAAAAGCAAGGAGAAAGACTTGAAAATAAATTGCTAAATCAGATTTTAAATTTTGAAGATTTTCAATTTATGAGAGACAGAATAAAATTATTATGTTCCTTATTTGCTTCTCTTAGAATATTCAATTATTCAGGGCAGTTGACCCATTGCATAATCCCTGAAAGAGTTTAATTTGGAAATGTAATGAAATTTTCAGGAGGGATCTAGAAGATTTAATTTCTTTCTGATATTAAACATTCATTTTTTTTAATCAGGTACTTTTTTATTGACGTAGTCCAAAGCATTTATATGAAAATTTCAATCTCATTCACTCTGAGAACTTAAGGTTTTCATTTTCTTTCCTAGTGTTTCTTCTTCTCATTTTGCCATTAAATTGTCATTGAGTAATTTAGTAAATGAGGAGAAACAATGTTCTATCTTCAGAGTTATAGACTCAGTTATATTTTCTTAATATGATTCATCCATCATCTTAGAAAAATCAGGCATTCTGGGCTTTAAATGTGCTAGACTGCAGTTGTTCGATGTGCTTATTTAAATTTAGTGTTAAGACTGAAATGAAATACAGTTAATGTACAATTCTTAAATCATTGAACGTGCTTTTATTCTTCTTTTAAATAAATGCTTTGTAAACTAACTGGTAGTATATAACATTACACTGATCTGCTCTACAGTATGTTCGAATTCAGCCAGATTTTCTTTTTAAGGATATACATAAAGGATAAGTAAAATACATACAAGTCTTGGTACTGAGTTTCTATAAATATACATATTTATTCCTAAGGCAAAAAAAGAATCAATATTTCTCATATAACTTTTTTTTTCTTTTGCTTCCTTATGATGTGCTAAAATCTTGAATTGATTTCTCCAGTTTTACTTACAGTTGGAGGATGGGGTGGACAAAGCAATGGGAAACCGCTTACATTCCACTGTTGATACCTGTTGGTGACCACACCAGAGGTGACAAGCAGACCACAAAAGAAGTCTTCAGATATCCATGCATGCATATACATATATATATATATATATATATATATATATATATATATATATATATATAATTCTGATGAACTTAAACCCTCTTCTTTCTTTGTCCTTTTAAATCCCCTTCTTTATTTTTAATATCTTTTCATGTGTTTTAATTAAGTCATAGTTTAATTATTTGGGACTCCAAGTTCAAATATGTTATAAGCAGCCAAATGAGGTAAAGAATGGAACTTCTCTTCATACATGATTAAAATCCCAACAGAACAAACTAAGTATTCAAAACACCTTAAAGATGTCATTGTTTTAACCGTAAAGTTTGAAGGGAGGAGCAAAACAAGGCTGATAAGGTGGTAACAGACATAAAAATAGCACATAAATATAAAGTGTTTTTTATTATAAACACTGGTTAAAGAACTTTATGACAAGTTGCTTTCTTGTCTGTGGACTGTATTAATAGTAGCAGCATTTCAAAGTGCATAGAACTTCTGAAACTTTGCAGAGGAAATCTGAAATGTGTGTCTGGTGGGAGTTTTCATCTTTAATAACTAAGTGAAAGTCAATGCCAGTGGCATGCTTATCGCCTTGGGATCAGGTATGTTTATACAGGTCACAGCACAGCTATGACATGTGTGTCCTTGAGAGAAAAATGCTCTCATCTCTACTGGAAAGTGGAAATAAATATGGTCTTTAGATAAGAAAAATTAACCTATCTATAAAGGTTTGTTTCTGTTATTTATTTACCATCAGTGTATGCAGCAGGATTTTATGCCAAGGATGTGGCCCTGAACAAAAAGAAAGAAAGTAGCTACCTTTAACCAGATTAAGTTTCACATAGGGAGAGAAGCAGACTGTGAAACCAAAAGAGGTAACAAATTTGTACAATTGTGTGTAGATATTAATACTCTGAAGAAAATAAATGAGGTTAGTGATGGAAAGTGATTGGGAGAAGGGGAAATTTTACTTAAAGTATTTAGAGTTGATCTTTGTATGGAACATGTGACTCAGCTTGGCTTTTCCTCAGCAATGCACTGTGCTTCTCCAAAATAGTCCTAAAATATTGGAATAGAGCACTCATTACCATAAACATCCCCTGGAGTATTTCGTTCAGATCTGTTTTATTTTGGAAAGCGGTACAATAAATCAGTGAAATGACATGTGAGGGTACCACACATTAACTCCATAATGATCACTTCAGAAGTTTTTTGAGTCTAATCTTTCTCAGGGTCCTATGAGGTAGGTTTCATCATGTCAAGTTCAAGGAAAAAAACGGGATGAGGAGTGCAGTGACCAGCAAAAATGGGGTTTGAATCAGATGTCTGCGTTGTGTGTATGAACTCCGTCTGGTATACAATATCCATCACTATTTCTGGGAATCTTTACCATAGGACTTTAAGGGTTGGCCTGCACTGAGGACAGAAACACCCTTATTATCACTTCCTATTTAGTTTGGCATCTGGGTTTGTTTTGGTAAAAAGAACAATGAGTGAGATGATGCAGAAAATTGCACTATCAGAACTTTGGAATTAGCCGTTAGTTGAATTTTCCCTGGAAAAAAAATGTCTCATGTGTGTGAGTAAAGAAGTGTAAGTATTTTCACCTATTGTCTTTTTGGAAAACACTGTGCTCACCTGTTCCAGGGCCTTTTCCTGGAAGAGGGTACCCAGCCTGTAATTGCTGCAAATGATGATAGCTAACTTCTCCCAACTTAGCCTTTGCCAGACATTTGCATATTAGAGCAATCTTGCTTGGAAAAAGCCTAGGGTTATTCATGCTCACCTTTTTCCAAACCTGCCCAAGGGTAATAACCATATGTTATAGGGTATAGAAGGCCTCCTTTCTTGCTTTAAGAGAGAATAATTTTGGGATATGCCTTGCTTTCCAGAGCTCTCCCAGGAGAGGGTTGAAGCTTGACATAAGCTACCATTATTTGTTATTAGTTCTTTTCTTGGCATGTTATCATGGTTTTCTCCTTTGCTAAAAGATTATTCCTAAGAGTAGTCCCTCAGTAAATCACCACATAGGAATTTTAGTTTCAGGCTGTGGGGTTCTAGGGAATCTGACATAAGTAGTTACTGAACCATTGCTTTGTTCCAGGTTTTGAGGTAAACTCCTAAGATTTAGAGATAATAAATTATGTTTCTTTTTCTCCGGTGTTTAGATTGGAAAGGGGGCATTAACTTGAGGAAGTTAATGGAATGTGAAGGAGTTGAAGACAGTTGGAATTTCTCAAAAACACAAAACAAGATTAAAGAATAAGGGACACCCAACTCTGCTTGGAATGGGGAGAAAGGTGAGAGGCCATGCAAAACTTCATTTTTTTATTTTCCATAATTTTATTAAAGAACAAATAGCAATGAGTCAGTTTCAAATCAAATTAGTAGAACAGATTCAATAATTAATACATGGTATATTATTTTGTAGTGTTTTTTTGTTATACAAGGTTCATATATGATATTCTATTTACAAATACTATTAGAGCAGATGCCTCTATTCAATGAATTCAGAGAATTGAGCTGTATACCTACCTTTCTTTTTTTTTAAATTATAGTACAGTTTCAATAATTAATACTTTTTACATTATTATCTTCCTAGTGGTTATCCACAGCTCAAGAAGCAGATGGGAGGGAGATCCTAGCAGCTCATATGAAAACCAGAAATTCATCAACTTGGTAAGTGTAGGAATGGTTTAAAGGAAAGAGACAGACCTGTGGAAAGGTGCAGAGATATAAAAGAACAAGCAAAACAAGATGACGGGAATGCCAAGTACCTGGTGAATGTGTAGGTGCCTCTAGCGGAGACAGCAATCGTTATGTGTTATAAAAGGCACAATATGCTTAAGACCGGGTGATATAAAATAAAATTATCATATATTCTAAGAAAAGTAACAGAACCATGAAGTAAGCACACGTGCAGTGCCTTGTGCGAATATTAGATAATCCATTTGAGATTGATGTCTAACGCACGGATGAACGTTATTTGATAAAGCGTTAATGATGGATCAAGTTGGTGCTTATTTCGTAACTCTGGAGTGTGTGACCAAAGTGGTGCCCGAAGAGCCCTCCTGACATTCCACACGAGCACGCTGCCTTTTCAAAGTGCACAATTTGGGAGCCCAGACTGCTAATTCCTTACTGTCTGTGTGGCAGCATGTCATGGTGAGTCTGTCACAAGATATTTCTGTGAAGTTGATAGAAACTATGTAGCTCCTATGTGGGCATAGTTCGAATTATTTGTCATGTCCGGTTATTTTTACAGTCAGCTGTGCATTGCTTGGCCATATGAACCAGGCGGTGATTTGATTTGCTCATAATGAAGGATAAAAATAATCCATCTGACCTGCAGTAAACCACTTATTTTAGCCATTAAATTATAATCACTATCTCGCTGCAGATTTTTATTGTATATATGAAATCAGCACCGGGGAAAAATTGTGAAATATGTAATAGCCCCAGTGGTTTGTTTTTTATGCTTTCTGGAGTCCTAGCCAGGCACCTAGGTGTTCTAAACTTTTCCGTGTCCCTCACCTTTCCTCTAAGTACCATCCCCACACTTCATGAAGAGAAGAAGCGAAATTATCAAATGGACGCTGGTGATGAAAGGACTGCTGGATCCGGAGGGTGCCTTCTCTGGGTAAGGTGGAGTGTGAATGGTAGCGTGAGTCTTGGGGCATCGTGACTTTCCTCATGGAAGTCAGCCAGGGAAGTTCTGCATCCGCATTGCTATTAGACAAGTACGTTTCATTTATGTGACAAAATATTTCACACAATGCCCATAAAATCTAAGGCAAAAGAAGTAAAAAGACTGAGGAAAATTCACATCTCAGAGAGGACTTTAAGCTAGTATAATAAAGTCCAGGTTGTTCAAATCTGTGACTTTGTGTATGTCACGTAGTCACTAAATTCCATTTTTTCTGTTCGTTAGTAACATAATGATACTGCCACTTTCTGACTGACCCAGAGATCTCAACAAGACAACACAAAGCCACTTACTTTGTGTACTGGAAAGTGCATGAATAATTTTGTGATGTATTTTAGGGTTGTCATTATAATCTCAGACAACGAAGTGCCATCTCAGTATATAGCATAAACCATAACACATATTTGTTTTACTTTTGAAGGCTGAGAATCAAGTCAGGGTGCCACAGGGTTAGGTTAGGCCCTTGGTGAGGACCCGCCTATTGGGAAACAGCCAATCATTTCGTGGTGCTCTTCTAAGACGCTGATTTGCGTGGGGGTTCTGTCTCAATGACTAAATTAGCTCCCAGAGCCTCCAAATACCATCACATTGTGGGCTTATCATCTTCAACATGTGAATTGATGGAGACAGGAACAGCCAGGCCCTCACAGCTGTAAGTGTTCCCCATGGTTCTCCAGTTATATCTATAATTACTGTTATGCTGTGTCACGCCGAAGTCATGCATCATCTCTGAGGAGGGATATGGGGATCCACATTTAAGATATTTAGAGAAACTTTGTCGATGAATATAAGGAAACTCATATTTAGTCTTTGCAGCAAGAGGATGCATCCATGTTTTCATTTATTGAACATGTATTTAAAGCAGCAGGGCTGCACAATCCACACATACACACACACCCTTACTTCCTGAAACAGTGCGTCAACTCTGTTACCCTATTCTTTTGTTCTTTTGATTTCATCAGTACCCCAGAGGAAGGGTCACAAGCAAGGCCTATCCATGTGAAAGCTTTCAGACAGTGAATACTTCTTTCAGGCTAATTTCAGACATAAGTGTCTCTATCTTCCTCACACCGTCACTCTCTGACTGCCAGATGCTACAAATTTGAATGCATCCCTCCTTTCTCAAGTGTGTTTTATGTGACTCCAGATAGCCTCCTGACTTTTTTTTTTGTTGTTTTGACAAGATGAATAAAATCCACTTTATGGCCAAATCCGTGTATGTTTTGGACCGCTTCACTCAGGGATGCTTGAGGGAACTTAATCAAGGGATGTTTTATAGAGTTTAATACAGAAAATAAAGCTGAGAAAGTAAGCACTGAAAATAAATTACCTTGAAAATGGTGTAAATCCTTTTTATCTGCCTGCCTATATGTCATTTCTCTCATTTTCACATGAAAGTGGATGCTGCTTTGGAGAAAAAGATTGTATCTCCAAGTTTAACAGAACTACTCTAATTTTTCCAAGCAAGAAAGATAATGCTATCACTCCAGTCATTATGGACTTGCGTTGTTCACCACCTCAGTCATTACTCCTGCTTCAGTTATTTTTAAGTGTTTGCTATTGAATTGTTCATATCTCAGTAGATTGCCAGTATTTCTGAACCACCATCTAGACCGAATGCATGAGCTACATTACACGAGAGGAAAGGATCACTTGAGAGTCCTACATTCACAGATAGATGGCCAGTTGCTTCATTCTGAGATCTGAATTTAAGAAAGAGAACACAACAGTAACATTTTATAAGTGGTGAGACAGACAAAAAGAAATCTCTGTCTTTGTCTTTCCAGAAATAATTTAAGCAATTTTAAGTGTAATATATATATGCAGAATAGTATATGAATAATGTCCATTTTATATATATATATATATATATATATATATATATATATATATTATCAGCTATTTATTTATTTATTTGATACAGGATCTTGCTATGCAGTTTTAACTCAGTTATCCTCCTGTTTCAGCCTCCTCAGGGATTACAGGTGTGCGCCACCACACCCGGTTTTGGAACATGTGGCACTGGAGGTCAAACCAGGTCTGTGCACCTCCCAGACAGACACTTAGACTGCTGAGGTATCTCCCCAGCTGAAAGCTACCACTGTTGAAAACAAATCTAAAAATCCAAGGCGCTCTTTATCTTTTTTCTTTCAAGAAAGGATACTTTCATCTCATTATCTTCACAGAATTCAGAGTACTTAGTGAAATACTTCCTGGGACTGGGAAATAAATGTTTATTAAGTTAAGCTTTGATTTTTCTTGACAACTTTTTCTTGCAAATGAGTCTGCAAACTGAAGTCTGAGTTCTTTTTCTCTACCAAAACTTCCAGTCCTGACTGCTTCCAAAACTGCTCACTGTTCACCAGATGTGGCCGTATTTGAAGGAGAAGCACTTCTTTAGCTTTGAGACCTGCTCTTATTAAATTTCAAGGCACATAATATGACAAGGGACCTAATTCAAGAAACAAGCTCTTCCTTCAAACCAGCATCATCAGGGAATAGTTCAGCGTCATTGTTATTACTTCTGCCCCTGTCTTTACAAATCCCTTCTGTATCACTTTCTGTTTAGTGTAAAGGTCCAATGTGAATTTGCTGAATTAGACCTGAGTCCCCATACCAAGGAGTTCTGCTCACATGTGCCCTGAGCACTGCATGGGAAAGGAGCTGCCAACAGTACCAATAGAGTCCTCTGAAGATTAATGGAATACCTGAAAAGGAACAAGGACTTTGAGTGATTTCAGGGATTTCAGAGTCCAAAAATCAATTTCCCTGAAAATGTCCCTGCTAATTTCACTGATAGCATTTGACTTTCCTCTGTGCTAAGGATGACTAAGGTATGAAAATCACGATTATATTTTGATCCAGAGTATAAATTAATACACAGGCAGATAGATGTGCTCTGTGAGACAATCTACAAAAAGACCGGGGGGGGGTGCAAACCAAAGTGTGAAAGCTTATTGCAATCACTTAGGTTAGACAAAGTGAAAGGAAGGTTCTGTTTTCAACAGCTCCGCAGAATAGTATGTGAATAAAGTTCATTATAACCATAATATTTTGAACTTTATTTGATTACAAAAGAAACAACTTTAAAATCCCAACACAAAGTCATAATATAGTTTTATGTTATACTAAAGAAACCACGATATATTAAAAACCTGAAGAGAAAATCATCTGTAAGTTGAGCATCTTGTGGAAAATTTTTTAAATTATCAAAGTAGTAATTATAGTTTAAGAACACTAAGTGTATATGAAATAACTTAAAAATAATTAATGTAGTACATTTCTGTGAAATCAGGATGTAATTATTTCCAACAATCCCCTTATAGTATTTTATGTTTTTACTTTTTATTTATTTATTTATTTATTTATTTATTTAGCACAGGGTATCGCTCTGCAGCTCAGACTTATAGTGATCCTGCTACCTCAGCCTCCGCAGCACTGGGCTTTTGTGTGTGTGCCCCTGCACCAGCTCCGGGGCCAGTTAATCATGTGCTATCGGAGATCAAACTCTGGTCCTTGTGCTTTCCAGGCAGGTGTTCAGACTATGAGCTGTCTCCCAAGACCCTATGATCCTTTCACATGTATTGAGAGATTTTTATTAGAGTCTTTATTCAAGAGATTTTTCAGTTGACTTCATCCTAATACCTGGGGTTATTAACTACCTCTTCAACCATTAGTAAAAACAGGTAATCTGAAATGAAAATGTTGAGAAAAACAGAAAAGAGAAAGCTTTAGATGCCTTGTGGCCTTCCATGCCACTGCCAATGCTTAGTAAGTATTTTTGAACTTTCACTGATGTTTAAGGTGAGTTGCCAGGTTTAGTAATAAAACATGGCATGATTTCTTGGTGTGGCATAGAGTAATTTCTTGCAAAGGAAAAAAAAAAAGCAAGGCAAGAAAATGTTTTGACTAGTGCAGTGCTAAGTCCTATTCAGAGAATCCATGCAGTACATTGCCTCTGCCTGTTGTAACTCCAGCCTCTCTGTTTTCTATTCCACTGTGACCCGAGGCCGACATAGCACTGCACTGCAGCTGACAAGTCCATGTAGGTGTGACACAGAACACAGCCTCACTCTCTCATGTTCAGCTCATCGTACACACACTCATGGGGTAGGCTTCTCCTCAATGGTGCTGTCAGCCTGGCTTGCAGAGTCAATGCACTGGCACCCATCAGTTTGTGAGAGCCCTGTGCAAAGGATTTTCCCAAGCAGCACAACTGTGCAGCTCTTTCCCTCTTTTGCTTCTCCTAAGATTCACCTGAACTTGGCCCCATGAGAGAAAATAAATGGTCGTATTTTCAAAGGTGCAAAATCAAACGATTCCAGGTCTTCTAAATGTAGCAGCTGTTGTCACGTTAGCAAAACACATGAATGAATTGATTGTTACAAGACAGAGAATCATAAAGAAAATCTGCACAATGTGCAGACCACAAAGCTTCTATGCTATCCTCAGCCACGTGCTTGTGGCATTTCAGGAGGGAGAGAGTTTACTGTTCCTGCTTTGCTCTCTCACATCGGCTTTGCTGAGTCGTTCTATGTCACATCTTCTGAGCTCAGCATTGCAATTGCCATCACTCTGCCGACATGATTTGTTGGAGGAGACGCTCCTTCATGCTGCTCTGCCCTGAGTCATTACCAGGCCATTCGCCAGGCGAGGAGGTAAGGGCACCACTGCTCAGCATCTCTCTCACTGACGGCTCACTGTGACTTTTGATTCTTCTCTCCCTCCTCCTTGGAGCCCAAAGCACAGCTAGTTCTTCAGGTGTCACATACAATGCAGAAAGGGAGTTAGAAGAAAATCACACAACATGTTTCTAGATAAGCCATCTCCAAGTGGGAATTGCTGACAACAAAACATGCTGGTTCACTGAGATATTTCCAGATTCTCCTCACACTGTACACAAGACAAAAATAGTGAATGAATATCTGACTCTTGAGCCACTCTGATACCTACCAAACTTCTCATCTGTAAAACGAATGTGTTAATTTCCCCTCGGGCATTCACAAACAACTTTATATCTATGATGCAAACTTGTATCATATGACTCTTCCCTAAGCATTTTCACTCTGACACTTGACAAGTAGAATTTTTCTTTACTTTTGCCCTTTCCTTCTCGGGAAGTTACAAGGAAATACAAATTAGAAGGGGAGAAAAATGAAACTCTATGAAATATTTAATATTGCTTCTGAAGTTTTGTCATTGGTTCATGTGAAGAAAGACAGTTTCTTTTCTCAGTCCTCTACTTTGCTGGCAGCTTTCCGAGGGCAGAGGCCAGTGGACTCAAAGCAGGCTGACTGTTCATGAAATACAGTCATCCTCAACCCCCGTGAGAAAGGATCACTTATTAGAATGGTACAACAGGAAGTGCAGGAACAGAGAGAAGCTTCTGGCTCACCACCACAGACACCTGGCTAACAGTAATACTAGTGGGCTTGTAATTTCAACCACAATTCCTACCTCTTCACAACCATGTCTATGTATTGCCCCCTTTGTTTTCTGAGATTGTCTAATGTTGATTTGGCAAAGAAAGCATCAAGAGAGTAAGAACTACGAGGCATTTCCAATGTCAGATAAGTAGTTGTTTCTTTTCCCCTCCTGCCCTCCTATAATAAGTTGCCATTATTTCAGCTGGCTTCCCAGACAGGAGGAGAAACAGAGAAAGGGACAGTAACCCAGGAGCACAATTGAGAACTCTGGGGTTCGCTACAGACTCTTCTGCTTTTTTGAAGATACATGCAACAATGCTCCGGATGCCAGGGTATCTGTGTGGCCTGGGCTGTTGCCCTGTGACATTACATGAGTTCATTGTTTCCAAGCATCTCTGACAGAACTTATAAGGAGTAAAATGCACTTACATCAGCAGAATGGATTTTGACCACACTGACCTCAAAAGGATGGAACCTGCTCACAGACACGAGGAACGCGTACTTCAGAGAGTTGTTTCAGACAAATATTTTCCACATTAGGTAGATTGCCTGGAAACAATTCCAACAAGTCTGACACATGTGATATTTCTTATTGTCATTGTACCTATTCCCCATTTACTTGAAAAACTATAGACCAGTTATAGACTATAGTGTAATCTTTTTTGGTTGTTTTTTTGTTTGTTTTCTTTTTGTTTTTTTTACTAAGCCACAGATTGAACTCAGGCCCTTGCGTTTAACAGGGAAGCACTTATTTTACTGAGCCATCTCAGTAATCCTTTAGTGAATTAAGAAATAATCACGAGAAATGTAAGATGCTTATTGAAAGAGAAATTTGTTGTTTCTCTAAGAAAATTTCTTAAGGGTGGAAATTGAAAGGTATCTGTTTTCTGAAGTTCCACTTTCCAAGACAGGTAAACTCAGTTACATTTGTTAGCAATAATGTCCATAAGAGGGCCGGCCAGATAACTCAGCAGACTATATTGCCTGCTTAGGCAGAGCGGGGCCGCCAGTGTTAGAGCCCTGGTGTGCTGTGCCTGCCCCACCCCTGAGACTAACTGAGAGGGCGATTGAGCCTGGGCATGGTGGCACGCACCTGCAATCCCACCACTCGGGAGGCTGACAACAAGAGAATCATTACTAGTCCAACAGTGAGAGCCTGTAGACCCTGTACTAAACACATAATCAAACAAACAAACAAAAAAATACTACATGTAAGTGCACATGTTGGAATAATACAGCGGACAGCGTGAATGCAAATAGGGAGAGAAACTTGCTCTCTGTCACCATTGTTGCCGCTAGGCCTCCATTCGGCTTTCGCTGTTTTCTGCCTCCATGAACTGCTGCCTTCCACCATGCGCCATCTGCTGGGAGCCAGTTGAGCACGGACTGAAACTCCACAACCTGTGAGCTAAACAAACCGTTCTTTCCTTCATTTTAGGTGTCACATCTTTTGTCTTGTCCAGTTGTAAGGGAACACAAAGTCTCTGTATTTCACTTTGTAGATCCAGGAAAAAGATTGCAAAGAACTAGGGAAAATATTCCAACACATTTTCCCGAAGCTCACTTGCTATTTCCATATCCAAAGGACAACTTTCAGAGTATACAAGCTCACAGAAACTAATTAATAACATCTATCACTATAATTATTAATATTATACTGGGCAGGAAGATGTAAATACCCTTCTAGAGATACCTAGAAAGTAATTTGGATGCTGAGACAATTAAAGTAATTATATATTTATGCACAATGAAATTTTTGGTAGGAAATAAAATTAATTCAAGATATTTTAAAGTCATTTGGGTGGTTTTGCTACAAACTTATAGTAAAAGCTGTTTTCTGAAATTCCACTAGCTAAAATTCCTGAGCAAAATGAAAATGAGTGATGATTTCTCACTAAATTTCATGCAGTAGTTATTTGTTATTGTTGTTGTTATTGTTTCAAGGCAGTTATAACCAAATTACTCCTGCTAGCCTCAAATGTGTGATCCTACCTCCACAGCCCTCCCAGAAAACAGAGTTACAGATACAGTCCACCAAGCCCAACTTCATACTGTATTGATCTTGAAATTCATCACTTCACTGTACTGACAAGTGTCTATACAACTTTAGAAGAACAAAGTTTTCCTTCTTATATTTTCTTCCCTTATTGATTTTGAATATATTTGAGTAGAACTATATCACTTCCAGAGAACCATATATGTGTACAATACAATTATATTGTTAGAAGGTTATTACACCATGCATTTATAAACATCAGCATTACTTTCAATGTCAAAATCTAAAATAATTTAATGATTTCTTAATCTACACAGGTTGCACAATACTGTTGCATACATTTGATTTGCAGTTTCTGCTGATCCACTCTTCTTACATTTTTATCTTTAGTTTTTGTACTGGGGATTGAACTCAGGCCTTTGCCAGGCAGGCACTTATGTTGCTGAGCTATATCCCTGGCTCTTTATAAATCAACTCTTAATTCAAGATTTGAATCATGTGCATGAACATATTTTGCTTCCATGAGAATTTGCCTTGAGTATTTTATTTTATTTTTTTGTATTTAGGACAGGGTGTATGGGGTACACAGGGTCTCACTGCATAGATTGGACTCGTAGTGATCCTCCTATTTACAGCCTCCCAAGTGCTGGGATTACAGGGGTGCTCCACCAAGCCCAGTCTCAAATGCCATCTCAGTGCTCCCTGGGGTAGAGCTGGCACGGCACTGCGGGCCCAGGGATTGAACTCCCAGTCCCTGCGTGTACCTAAGCAGGCACTTTAATCCATTGAGCTATTTGTCCAGCCTTGAGTATTTTAATAATGACTGCATTTTTCATTAGTAATGAAAATTTGACTATCACTATTTATCCCATATAGTTCAGATAGGCTCAGATCATTTGAAGGTTAATTGTAATTTGCACATACAAAAGCATGTCACTTCTTTTTGCAAAGACAACCACCATGCATTTCATATCAAATTTAAATCTACTTTTAAGGGGAAAATGAAATGCACACTATGGACTGCAAGAGAATGCTCTTCCTGTGGTGAATTTCTGTCAGTCCACAGCAAACCTTATCAAGGTAGAGTTGACTAATGATGGTCGTTTTTAGTTGGTTTCTTTGGGATTTGCATCATAGTGTAAAGTACACTCAATCTGGTGCTCTGAAAGTCAGTGATTTACATACATTTGAGATGAAGATTTTCTTTTGGATAATATAAAACTGTAGTATCTAACTGAAGACCTTTCCTATGCCTACTTAGAACCACCTGTTCAAAAATAAATATTAACTTTTGATCAAATAGCTTCTAATATGTTATTGCTATCGATTAAAATAAAACAGATGCTATCATCTGACAGTCTTCATGCCCAGATAATTCTATTACAGCTTTTATTTGTTGGAACCATTTGATAATCTCCCATTAAAAGTGCCCTTTTTATGAGTTATTTACACTTTGGTTACCTATCAGCTGTTGAGTAAATCAGAGATTTACAGATGAAAGAAAACAGATGCTGTGCCAATAAGAATAGATGCCCTGCCCAGCGGCTTTGTATACAAGAGAGCTTGTCTGCCTCTTAGTTTAAAACCAAAAGAGACTTCTGCAGTACTTGTAAGTTTGGCCTCATCTATGACTCCACTTTAGGACATGTTTTTTTTTTTCTTTTTTTATTCTAAGAAATATTAAAAGTGAAATGAGCAGTTGTGGGCTCGCCTACGGCACACTAAATGCCTTCCTGACCTGTGAGGGTTCCAGAAGAATGAAATCTGCATTCTTGAAATCAAGTATAACAGTTAAAGCCTGAATGTCTTCATAAGAAATGGTACAAACCTGCCTATGCCGCAGGCCTGACGGGCAATGCCACCAGCACTGCAGCTTGGCGGGCAGACAGATAAGGTTACACTTTGCTCATAGAAAAACAAAAACCGTAAGAATCACAAGCTTCTATCAGATGGCATCACGTAATTTTCTTGAATATAAACATTTGTGTTTGCAAAATTTTTTGCAAAACTTAAAAATTAAATGTACTTCTAAATCATTGAAGTTTGCCTTCTCAGCTCAAACTCAGGGAAAACAGTCAATAGGCCTCTCCATTGAATACCCGATATGGTTATCATCTTGTTTCCTCCAGAACAGAATTTTTTTACAGAGCCATCCAAAGGTGAAATGGATGCTGCAAAGCAGCCTCTGGTAGTGCCTAATCAAAATCATTTTATTTGTAAAAATTGCTTCTGCTTTAAATAAGTCACCCAACCTAGAAACATTGGACAAGGAACTAAGAATGTGCGTACAAAGCAGTCATCTAGACAAAGCAAGTTTCTCTTTCTTTTTTTTTTTATCACACAGAAATAAAATAATGTATTGTCTCAATTTGTTTTAGTTTTCATTTAATATCAACACGACACACATGAACGCACACACACACACCAGATACACAGAATGGCAGTACTTAAATTTGTCATTCATCTTCATCATAAAATGAGGTTGATGATTTCCTACTCTTCTCTCTACAGTGCTATAATTTTCTGATTTAAGTCCTTCCTGGATGGGTATTTATATACCTGTTCACAGCTTCTACTCAGAATGCTCAGGTAAAACAATATTTCTGTGAGAATTACTCGCCAAGGAAGACAATGAGCAAATACTCTTCAGATGAAGGTGAAACTTATTTTAAGATTTAAGCTATGTGAAATTCCATGACTAATTTGCTTTACAATACTCACATAAAGGTGTAAGGAATTTCTTACTATTCCTCCAATTAACTATACATCAATCTTATGATATGATGTAATTCAAACATTCTTAGATAGCTGTCTATTCACTGTAACTGTCCCCCAACATGTATCATAACTGTTCTCACTTTGTTTCAGAGCACTTGCCTCTACAGTCACCACAAGTCCTAATAAGCTGGTTTCTATACTTTGCAGTTGTAGAAGTGAATGTTTTTTGTTCTGTTATGTTATACATTAAACCCTATGCAGTTGAAACCTCTGGCTCCTGATTGCCAATGCCTACTGAACAACAATTTTTGATGTGTTTTGCATGTAAAGTTGATTGACTCCATATGGATTGAAATGTGCTTTAAGTGCAAGTTGTTCCTATCAGGGAGTATATCGACAAACACCTATTGACATCCCACTTTATCATTTAGTCCAAATGTTTTCAGGCAAGAATTGACAAGTGTCTTTCTATCTTAATGCAAGAGAAGAGAAAATACTATCGAGTTTCTAATGAAATTAAGGTTTGAGCTGGGAAAGAAAATGTTAGTTGATGACTATGATATGATAGCCTGTTTCTCAATAACACAAAATAAAGTCCATCACAGCTTAAAGGTCTGCAGTTGTGCCTGTCGTAGAGATAATTCCTGAGGAATTGTCTGTGATATCACCGGAGGGAACAAAATTTGTATATATGGTTTTAATTTATTTTTCTAAGCCTTGTCATTTCATTTAGCTCTTTAGAAGGAATAGGCTCTCTGACACACAATTTTATAATATTTTTGGTTTATGGCACAGAGAATAGGAAGTTATTTGTGGCTTTTTAAAGATTCAAATGGTTTACATTGATTGGTAAAAATTATGGCTGGACCAGCGTTAATACCTGCTCTCTACAAGAGATGTAAAGAGCTGATCCAAAATCACCTGAATGGAGTCACTTTATACTGTACCAAAGATGCTCAGTATTATAGAAACTGCAGAAAAGAGATCTGAAAAACTTACATGCAAATGTCTTGAAATTGCTCAATTATATTCAAGAGGTGAAAGAGCTGGAAGAACAAATAAAGGTATGTTTTACAGAGGATTAGAATTAATGTCTAAAAATTCACTTCAAATGAACATCACAAATGACATTAAACTAAATAAATTCCCTGGTACATATTTTTAAGAAAATGAATTTCCAATTTAGAACCTTATCTCAGTGCTTCCTCTCTGAGCTCCAAATATTTAATTCTTTTGTAGGTGCTATCTTATTACTAAATGAAGTTTAAGATCTAGAAGGCAGTTATCACTTTTTTTAAAATTCACTTAGCTGTCCATGGAAAAACTTTATTAGATATTAATTCAAGTAGGTTTTTAAAGTTCGTATTTTTGCACCAGACACTTAAAAATTCTCACAATAATGAGTGACCAATTAGGATAATGGATGGTAGCACTTCACTTTTCCCATTTCTGAAGATCATTTCATAAGTTTATGTAGGTAATATATGATATTTTCAAGAGAAATATTAATCAAACTATTTCAAGTCATATTTTTTACTGTTATTTTATACTTAGCAATGTGATAATTATTCTAGGTCAATAAATGCTTTTAGAAAATATGATTTAATGAATGCTTTTCTATTGAAAGGTGTATTTAAGTACTCTGCCTTTGGCGGACACTTAAATTCAGAAAAATAATTTTAATTAACTACTATAAAAGAGATGGAAGAAAAAAATAGAACCAAAATATGAAACTATATTGCCTATTACTTCTATTCTAAGTATGAAGCTGAAAGATAAGAAAATAATAGTTCCTGTAGGAAAGCAAAATCAATCACAGCAATTGATGAAAGCATGAGTACATATAAATGAAGGATATTAAGTTTTATGCCATTAACAAATACATATTTTACCATAAAATTTTCAGCAGTATTTTTTTTTGGCAGAACCGGGGATTGAACTCAGGACGTTGCACTTGCCAGGGAAGCACTTATTCCAGTGAGCCTAAAATTTTCCCAGACCCTTAAATTTTCAGATGTTTTAAACACTATAAATCTTAGAGCTCAGTTATTATAATTTTTCTCAACATATAACAAAGTGTAAAATGTATTTCTTTTCAGAATGAAATCTAATAGAAATGTGTGATCTTTCTCTTATATTTTACTCCCATAATATAGATGGCTACTTTTAAGACTTTTTAAAGGTTTATCAGAAAAAAATAGAAAATAACAATCAAAGCACAGCAACAGTGAGTTCAAAGAAGAATACAGGAGCTATGTCACCATAGTTGATTTCAAGATTACTAACAGTATTTGAGTTGTGCCATTTTAATATTTGAACTTGGAAAAATGTAAGAAAGACAAATTGAAACTTTCAAAACTAAAGTGAAAATTCAAGCCTCAAGAAGATGAAGTAGTCTCTAAAAGTTCTTTTAAATCTTGTGAAGGTATGATTTTATTTAAAGAATTGGGGCCAGGGAGATGGCTCAGTAGAATAAGCACTTGCCTGGCAAGCGCAATGGCCTGAGTTCAATCCCTGGTTCTGCAGAAAGAAAGAAAGAAAGAAAGAAAGAAAGAAAGAAAGAAAGAAAGAAAGAAAGAAAGAAAGAAAGAAAGAAAGAAAGAAAGAAAGAAAGAATTACCCAATAAGTAACTTGTAGTAGTATAACTCAGCTCCTATACTGAAGAAGTAAAATCAAAAGAACAAAGGAAAGTATATACAATCCCAGGAGCACTTACACTTGTGTGAAAACAGGTAAAAAACAGAGGAATAGGACTTGATAAGTCTCCTTCAGTCTAAATTTTTATACTGGCTTCTGCTTAACCACAAAATTGGGATAAAAAGGCCTAGATTTACCTTCTTTCCTGAAATAAAATCAGAAAAGTGCATAATGAAATAAAAAATTAGGCAAAATCTACTAGTATAAAATATCAGGTCAAAGATAGAAAAATCTAGTCATCAAGCACTGAAAGTGAGTGGTCACTTAAGGTGGAAAGAGAGAGCAACAGCAGGGACTCTCCAGTGTGCTTCTGGGGGACACCCAGAGAAGAGGAGGTGGGTGTGGTCTGATTCTCATCCTCAGTTTATTTTTATTAAATTTTATTGAGAAAGAAATAGCAAGGACACATCATCCTAAGTTTAGGAGAAAAAGAGGAGAGCCTGGAAAGACAGCAGTACTACCATTTCCAAAGCAGAGTTAAAATATCAAAAGGCTTTCAGAAAGATTGCAGATTTGCAGGGGTCCCTGTACCATCTTCGGTTCACAAGTGGGCAGTACAAAGGTGTGAAGAAATGACTAGCACTTGGGAATGAGCCCACCGCAAGGACACCCCAAGCAGTGCTCCAAGCCCAGAACATGTGTCCATTCCTCCTAACCCTACCGAACTTCGTGCATTAGAGATGATCCGGGATGTTGTCAGAGGTCTTCCTTCCAGAGAGCTACATTTTTTTTACTAGTTCATTTTTCTGTTTTCTATTTCAATAATTTCTTTTCTTTTCTTTTATTGAAGAACAAATAGCAATGAGACAGTTTCAAGTCAAATTAGTAGGATAGATTCAATAATTAATACATTGCATATTGTTTTTGTAGTGGTTTTTGTTGTACAAGGTGCATACATGATATTTTATTTACAAACACTATTAGAGCAGATACCTCTAATCAATGAATTAAGAGAATGCAGCTGTATACCTATCTTTTTTTTAAAGCTGAATTATAGCACAGTTTCAATAATTCATACTTTTTACATTGTTATCTTCCTAGTGGTTATTTTTTTAATTTATTTTTTATTTTATTGAAGTACAAATAGCAATGAGACACTTTTATGACAACTTCACAGGGCAGATTTAATAAATTAATACATTGCAAAATGTTTCATAATGTTTTGATATAGTACAAGGTGCATACATGATATTACACTTATAGACATTATTATAGCAGATGTCTGTTACCAATGAATTAAGAGAGTGTAGCTATGTACTTATCTTATTTTTTATAGCTGAATTATATCACAGGTTCAATAATTAATACTTTCTACCTTGTTACCTTCCTAGTGGTTGTCCATAGTGCTAGAAGCTGACATAATATCCTATCCAACCACCATTAGTGTAAATCTTGCCTCTCATAGAATTATGTAGAAGCACGGCATATCTATCCCAACTGTAATGTCCATACACACACATCATGATTCTTCCTTTTTATATCCCTTTTTTTGTCTAGACCTGTCAAAGATGGGCACTCCATTATCATTCAACCAATTTAGGTGCCTGAACTCAGCAACACAATCCAACACAGTCTAGCACTCCACAACAACAGTGAGTTATCTAAAGAAGTTGTTGATCCTAGCCATTTACAGCTCAACTTATTATTATGGCCCTGCGTTGTATACCTCATTTTTATACTTTTCTGCTGAATGGTTAAGACTGAGATAGAGCAAGATCTATATAGGAAAAGATGTAGTTTTTGTTTCTAATGAGGTCAGTGAAGTACCCTCAGGGTTTATCTTGTAGTCCTGTACCTTACTCTAGATCCTTTGTCTGTGTCATCCATGTGGATGAGTCATGGCCAATGCTTGACCAGTTTGTTCTCTATGAGAGCCTAAGAGAAAGTTTTCTCTCCATGTGACTCTCCCCAGGCACACTATACATTATCAATCAATTTCTTCTGTGGCTCCATAATCTCCTTGTTCAGAAAATTTGGGGCTCAATTGAGTATCATGATGTTATAGTACAGGTTCACCTATGTCCTGAGTCTTCACTGACCTTGAAAGGCTAGGGCTGAAATGTTGGCTGGCCCTGCAGATCTTCTGTTTCTCCAGTTTTGATCTGCGAACTTAGGTTGCTAACCATCCAGAAGAAAAGCTGATTAGTACCCTACAGCATATGTCATTCACTTTGCCCTATCTGACTCAATTGTTTTTAGTTGTTGTACATTTCTATTTGTATTTCTTCTTTTGACTTCTTATACTAGGGAGACTATATGATACTTGCACATGTGTGTCTGGTTTATTTCACTTATGAGTATATGTTGAAGTGGCATCCACTTCAGTATAAATGCTTCAAGTTTACATTCTTAATAGCTGAGTAATACTCCATTATATAGAAATACCACATCTTTTTCAACTGTTCCTCGTATGACGGACATCTCGGTTGTTTCCAAGATTTTGCTACCACAAATTATGCTGCTATAATCATAGGTACACATATATCACTACTATATAATGTTTTCATTTCCTCTGGGAAAATTCCCAGTAGGGGGATTTCCAGTCCTACTCTTTTGAGGATTTGCTTATCAAAAATGTTTTCTTTTACTTCAAATTTTTGAAGCATATTTTTGCCATTTCCTAGTTAATACTTTGAAAATCTGGTCCCATTTTCTTTTGGCATGCATTGCTTATTATAACAAATTAACTGTATGAACTATCATTTTTCTCATTTATGAGGTATTCCTTTTTTTGAATTTATGATTGGGTCTACAGGATCTACAGGGTCTCACTGCATAGATCAGACTCATAGTGATTCTCCTGTTTACAGCCTCCCAAGTCCTGGGGTTACAGGTGTGCACCACCACACCCAGTCTCAACCACCTCTCGGCATGCCCCCTGGGGGCGGGGTCAGCACAGCAGGCCTGGGGATGCAACTCCTCCCCCAGCATATGGGTAAGCAGGCACTTTAATCCACTGAGCTATTTGGCCAGCCCTCTATGAGGAATCTTAAAATCTTTAAAATTTGTGGCTTTTATTATATTGTAAGCAATTGCTTTTCAAAATCTTGGGTGTGGTTTTCTTACTTTTTTCTCAATTACAATTCATTGAACTTCAGATAGCTTTTAAGATCAGACTTGGAAAACATTTGACTCTGCATGTGTGCCTTTCTTTGACCCAATTCATTCCTGTCAGTGACATCATACTTGTCCCAGAGTTCACTGAACCTTTTTTTCCATCTTCTTCCTTTTTTCTCTGTTTCAGTCTCAGTAGTTTGGATTGATTCTTTCCCAGTTTATGGAACCATCAATTTTCCTTTTAAAGACTACTACTCAACTTTTCTAAAACCTTTTTGTTTGGAAAATTACATTTTCATTTCCAAATTCCTTCTTATATAATTTTTAATTTCTATTTGATATGTGTTCATTCACAGGTATGTTAAACCCTGAAACATATTTATCATAACTGATCCAAGTCTGCGTTTTATTACCACAATATGCCTCATCCTTTTGTTTTTTTCTTCTCCTGCTTATGGACTACATTTTCCTAATTAGAAATAAAGATTCCTATGTTTAATTTTTTAAAACTACAGAGATCAAGTGTGCTATGTTGTAGAAAATATGAGTTTTAACTTTCTATAAGAAGTGTCCAACTTTCTTCTGACAGGGAGTACATTACTGACCAATTAATTATATCCTGTGGGAAACTATTTTTGATCTCCAAGAATGAATCAGAAAGACAGGCCTGTTTTTGTGACTAGGTGCTGCCTTTCTAGTAACTCAACTCAAGCTCTGTAATGCTCAGCCTCTCCCTCCACCCTGGATGCTTGCAGCTCTGACATCTCCTTTTGCTCTCTGATCAGGCTCTTTCTTTCCATGCAGCCACCAGTACCTGGCTCCTCCAGGGTTGAAATTCTCATTCTGCTAGGTATGGATTCAGCACTGGGTCAACAATTCAAGAGGCCCGGAGCACACGGTCGCACTTTCTTCTCCAGGTTGTATCCGCTCTTAAGTAGCCGGACATTTGTATCTGTGTATTCTCCTCAACAAGAAGATGACTTAACTTTACTTTGATTTGTACTCTCTTGTGCTGAAATAGACAAAGGATTTCCAGAAGAAAATTAGAGTGCAACAGATAATGCTCCTGACTTTCCATCTTCCAAGGATCACAGGTGTTTCTCAACTTCGTAACTAAAATTAAAATTTAGGTCTCATACATAAGTAAAAATGTGTGCATATTGAATATATATATTATAACGAATGCATAACAATGTTCACTATTTGTATTTTCAATTTAAAACCTGTTTAAATTGAAATATAGCAATGTCTTCTACCTGTTACACAATTAGAGCCACTAGTGGAATTTCAAAGTGAACTGTTTTAAAAATCTCCAAAATTTTCCACCACTATCTGCTTTATTGGAGAACAAATTTAGATACAAAACATTGAATTAGAATTTTTTTTTTTCATTTTTTGGCCATTTGAAGCACTGCACCATGTCAGTGTAGAAATAAAGCTGCCAAATTAATTTCTTCAGCTCTTAGGCTGAAAGTACTTTCTACTCTAGGTTTTAGTCTGTAGCTTGAAATTATGCATCCACTTCGTCATATCATTAACTTCCTTTAAAAACCTTTCTTCTCAAATATCCAAATAAGTATACTTGAGACCATAACGTACAAAATATTTTATCAGTAACATTTTAATCTTAACTTAGAATAATGTTTTAGTAGAATAGTCAGCAAAAATGTGAGACAATAAAATATAGTGTGAGCAGAAAAGCATAAAATCCACATTCAGGGGACAGCAAGGTGGAATAAATTAATTATTGCCACAATTACTATATGCCAAGTGGCTCTATGACACATGGAAATCATAAAGATTTTGCTAGATTAGCTGACTTCTTAAGAATTTACAGCTAAACAGAGGTAGGCAAAAGAATTGTTATTGCCATTGCTGACTTAATTTTTATAGTGCAATAACTTTGGGGTCACAGAAAATTCTAGTTTAATGAGGGAGGCTATCTCCCCTGTGACAATAATTTTCCTTCTACGAACAGTGAAAGTTTTTCAAAATTTTAGGAAATCCTAAGGGAAATTCCTAAAAGCACTGTTAGCCTTGGGTCTTGGCCACTCTGGTAGCAAAGCATATGGATTTTGTACCATGCTTTATATTTCTAGGCCTAAATAACTGCACAATTATTTTGTAATTATAAGGCAATCATTTACTGGCAACTAGGAGTTTTTCATTTTTATGGTAATTCCAAGTATAACTACCATATAATTTGTAAGAAAGAAATAGCTGTGCAATTACTCTGTATTAACACAGTACTTACCAAACATGTCCAACCTTATTTGTGTCTTATGAAATAGAGATTTTCACACCTGCATACTGCAAATTGCATACCAGCTCTGCACGCTTTCTTCATGTGATCTATATTAAAACAAAAGAGAGTGGGGTCTTCATATCATTGTAGTAGATTACTTGTTGAACATATTATTTTGTCACAGATGCTTCCCCATAGCTGCAATTGAAATGTTGGAAAGTAGAATGAATTTTATAACTGCAAGAAAGATGGTCATTCAAAGACAGAGAAGGAGTTTTGGTGTCATACAGTCACATATCAAAATTGTACCATGTCTACTTTATTACCATAGTGATTTAAATTAATTAATGTTCTTCATCTATTTAATAGCATTTATGGATTTGCAAAGTTTGAGATACTATAAGAACAGATAAGTGATATGCACAAACTATCAATCATTGTGTAGTTATACTGAGTCAACAATGCATTGCCCAAATGCATTCATGCCATGCATCCCTGAGTCAGAGCATTTCTAGCAGATAAACATAGAGAAAGCGGCTTAAAGCAGAAGTCATCTCTCACAGTTCTGAATCTGGCAACCAGAAACCCTGAGCAACAGAATGATCCAGGTCTTCTTGGTTAGTGGATGTATGTTTACCATTAGTGTCATCACGTGGCAGAGGACAAAGAGTTTCAGCTTGTAAGGGCTCTAACCCAACCATTAGGCTTTTCCCCATGACGTCACTACTTTCCGGAGGCCCTATGCCCAGGTGCCTTCACACAAGGGATGAAGTCTCGGCATACTGATGTGGGGCTGGAGAACTCAGTCAGTCCATAGCCAGACACTGTATTAGACATGACAGAAACAATGACAATAGATTATAAAGAACTTCAGGCATCATTTTGGGCCCTTAAATTAAAATCTGTTAGTGCATATTAACTGTAATGGAATTATCACACATATATAAGTCTAAATTTTTTAACTGTGGTATGTATCTCGAAGGGAGGATACACTTAGTTGAGATCGTAGTCTCCCAAAAACAGGCCTTGTCTGGAAGAGGAGTTAAGAGCGACCTCCCAAGGTGTTACACACAAATATTCACAGTTTTGCAGTGGCCAAAAACTTGAATGCTCATATGTCCTGCACAGCATTCAATGACAAATACTACTCAGCAGTAAAAAGAGGTGCACTATCTGACACATGCCAAACCTTATGACTCTCTGATTAATTATGCTTTGTGACATAGTCATCCCCAAAGTCATTTACTATATGACTCTTTTAAAGCATTCTGTGTGTGTGCAGGGTCTCACTACACAGCTCGGACTCATAGTGATCCTCCTGTTTTCAGCTTCCCTAGCAATAGTAATACAGGCATGCACCACCACACCTGGATCTGGTCTCCAGCTCAGTGAGCCTGGAGGAGAGACCAGTGCAGTTTATGATGTTAGGGACCGAATCCCCCAACTCCTGGCCCTTGGCCCCTTAGTCCACTGAACTATCTTTCCAGCTTCTGTAAAATATTTTTAAATAACAAAATTGTAGGAAGTGATGTATTTGTAGTTGCCGGCAAAGAACAAAAAGATGGATGTCTGTGTTATAAAGCAACAACAAAAAAAGAGATTTGTTTTCCCAGAAGTACTTAGTATGTTGACTGCAGTAGCACATGCACTTGACTGTAGGAACCCACACATTAACACAATTGAGTACAGCTAATTATGCATATACACTAGGGCATCTAAGTATAGCTAGGGACATATTAATAAGATAGTTAAATTAACTAATATCAATAATTGGGTTATGGTATTGTCCTACAGTTTACAAAATACTATTGTATGGGAAATATGAATAAATGGCATTGGGAGCTCTACATGGTTTCTATTACAAGCCACATCAACCTGCTATTATGTCAACAAAACATTCAATTAGAAAGCTCTGTGAGCCTGGCATGGTGGCACACGCCCACAACGTTAGCACTCAGGAGGTTGAAAGAGGAGAGCTGTCCCAAGTAGAAGGCAGGCCTTGGCTACATAATGTATTTAAGGTCAGCCTAAATTTCATGGCCATAAACTGTCTTTAAAAAGAAAACAGAAAAACCATCATCTTTGCCTTTTTTTTTTCTTTTTTTTTTTTTTTTGGCTATTCCTGCCTCCACCCACCAAACTGTCATAATAGCACAAAGATAGCAGAAAATGAGAGCAATTTCCTGATGGAAAAATACCTATCATAAGAGAAGAACAGTATATTAAAAGGTCCAAAGACCTGTGTGTGTGTGTGTGTGTGTGTGTGTGGTTTGTGTAGAACAAAGAAAATGAAAGATGGAAAGTGCTCAATAGGAATAGAGCTATATTCAGAGACAGCATTAAAAGACTCAGTAATTAACTTTAAAAAATATTGTCAGATATGAGTTTAAAACATCATGAGAAACTTACGTTTGAAGAAAATTAAATGTACAATTACTCATCTCTTTTCTTTTCCAAAACTTCAAAGTAATAAAAATAAAAGATTTTTTAAAACTTATGTCTCAAAGAACTTCATATCCTGAAGAACTAGGCATGTAGGCTAAGAAACAGCAACCAAAGGTGTAGTTCAAAGAACACTTGGAAACACTGGTGGACCACCAATGTAATGAATAGAACAAAGTTTAAACTTAAGGATCCTTAATGCATTTGCAAATCTGTCCTTCCTGAAAGGCTCATATTTTCTGTTCACCAGAAGTAAGGAAGCTGTATCTGTGTGGTAGGTGTGCGTGGATAGTGACTGGCACATTTGCTTGGAAGCCTGTACATAAAGTAACTGGCTGTGCTATTCCTCATCAAGAACACTCTATATAAAAAGAACCTATCCACTTTTGGGCTGGGGAGATAGCGTGGTGGCCTAAGCACCAGCCTTGCAAACACAAGGACCTGAGTTCAGTCTTTGGTGCTGTATTCCGTGCTGGGCCCACTGCGATGGCCCTGAAACCTGGTGTGGTGACCCATGCTTGTAATCCCAGCACTGGGGAGGCTGAGATAGGAGCATCATTATGAGTCATAATTATATGGCAAGACCCTGTATGAATTAATAATAAGTAAAGAGAATTATTTATTTAAAAACTTACCTCCTTTAGAATACCCTTAAAGCACACTTTCTATCTTTTCTCGTAATTTCAAGTAATATTTATTCCACTCTTTGTCACGCCAGGATGATATTCAAAGAGAAATTGGCCAGAAAAAGTGAATGGTGGTAAGGATGAGAGATGAGGATGAGAGGTGATTTAATTTAACTCAACTTATTAAAAAATAGAAGTGAAATATTTTAATTAAAATGAATAAGAGTAAAAGTATACAAAACACATATTATTTGATGGATTTATTGCAAAAGTTTAGCAAATGGATTGGTCAGGTTTTCTACTCCAGGAAAGAAAACTTAAAGGAAGAAAGCTTTGAGCAATGCACAGTGTCAGAGGTTTCAGGACATGGTTAGCTAATTCCGAGGCAAGGACATCATGGAGATACTGTGCTCACCGTGTGTCGGCCCGGAAGCACAGAGACAGGAAAAGAGCCCTGGAAGTGGGCGGGGCGTGGCGGGGCAGGGAGGTAGAATCCTCAAGATCTCGCTTCGTGACCCACTCAAACACACACAGAAACGTGCTTCACTCATCTCCTAGAGTTCCCTTAAATCAAACAAATTAATAATAAAGAAAAACTGATAAGTGGTGGGAGGCATCTTAAAACTCTCATTGAATGACTGGACAAATAGCTCAGCGGATTAAAGTGCCTGCACGCGGATGTGGAGGTCGGAGGTTTGATCCCTGGGCCTGCCGTGCCGGGCCCCCACATCCCCGGGGTGCACTGAGACTGCAGTTTGTGGTGGCAAGCCCCGGTAATCTCAGCTCTGGATATCTGTAAACAGACGAATCACTGTGAGTCCTATCTAGCAGTAAGAATCTGAACATCCTGTAGACCCTTCCCCCTCCACGCAAAAAAAATAAAATAAAAATAAAGCTATCATTGGAAACTTCTATAGCATCAGCAATAGAGAGTTAATAAATTTTTTAAACACTAACATTTTTTTAAACATTAAGTCATTGACAATATATAGAAACTCTCCATGCTGGTTTTACCTTGGGCTGTGCTGATTTCCACTGTCATCCAGATATCATATTTGATTACCGCTCTCTCTCACTTGCAACCTTTCTGGATTAAAGGATATATGACCATGAAAACTGAGTTTAAAAAAAACTATAAATGTCATGAAAAATTCATATGATAATGAGATGAGCCCTCAATATATCCTCAAGGAAATTATAATCATTAATTGGCCAGAAACCCAATATTTATATGGGCAATATCAAATTATTAGCAAATATAAATATAACATCTTAAATTTAGATTCTAATCATATTAAATAATTTTAAAAGTATATTTAAAATAATGAATAAATGTCTTCAAAGATTTTCATAAAAAGATAAACCAATAACAATGAAGATTTGAAAACTGTTTATTCAACTTTCCCTTTTGTATATAATAACTCATACTGAATAGGAAAACTAGGACTAGATTTCAGAGATTTATTTTTAAGCTCTCCATTCTTGCCTTTTATTGAGGGTGTTAAGAGTACTTGTGCCTAGCTGGCAGAAGTCTCTCATAATTTATTGAAATTCACTTAATGTTCTGTCAGTCATCACAGTTTACTGCAGTATTGTCCAGACCAGCCAAAATATAATAATTGGATGCAATATTATATATTACAGAAAGAAAGATCCTCAATTAGACTGAAAATGAGATTCTTTTAAGGACATAAACCAGCAAGCATGTCTATGTTTTGCGGTTCCTCATCCCAAAGTGACCTGAAATTTTAAACATAAAAAAAGAGGACAACAGAACCTTTAAACTTCCATAATTCGGAGTCTGTTGCCATCCGCTTCAATCATTCAGAAATATTTGTTGCAATCTAATGAATTGATAAGCAGGAAGGATGCACTTCCTGGGTGGAGGTTACTTCAACAATGGAACCACTTCCCCAGTGCCCATCATCATTAGCCGGCCTTGCTCCCCAGGCTGTTTCAGAAGTGAAGCTCTGTTTTAGAAGCATCTGAAAAATGTCAATGCAGCCATAACAAGCATATTGTGGTGTCTAAAACATTTTCTGTCAGTTATAAATGGAAAATGAAGACTCTGCCAGATAGTAAAGTTAACTCATTTAAACAATAACAAAAATCACATTTTTTTGGTAATTTCTTCAGAGGACACTGAAAGACAGTATGATGAGACGTTGTAGAGATTTTTCATTACAGGTAACCTTATGTTATAAAAGGTTTCCAGCCTAAAGAAAATTCAATTATCTGGATTGTCATCCTTTAAAGCCTGTTCTTTGCCCTAAATTTCCTAAAATGAGTCCACATTTCAAATAATAAGTTGTATAAAAAGGGAAGAGATAGTAGAAAATATACTGATGCTTTAAAGAAAATTCTGAATAGTCATATGATAATAATTGTACTGTGAAAAGAGTGCTTTGGACATTCTTCATGGAGCATGAGTGAAGCTGTGTAGGTATATATTTGCTTATTTAAAAGCAAGACCTTGAATCTGCATTCTGAATGAACTTTCCAGAAAAGTACTATGTCAAGGAACTTCCAATAAAATCCTTACTCAGAACTTCAAGAAAAATAATTTTGTGTCATTACCAATTAATCTTACTTACACAGGAAAAATATAGGTGACAATATTATGAAGGTTTTTTTTTATATAATTTTATATCTAGCTCCGGAGGTCACTCTTGAAAGTGGCAATCGAATGTAGTTGTAGAGATCAGTAACTATTTTCAATCCTTCCAACTGTCCATCGAGGACCGTGGAGTACTCAAAGCAGAAGCAAGAGTCAGAAAGATGCATTTCAGAGGAAATGCCTGTTCATGGCAGGCTTTCATTTCAACCGTTCTGTACAGCCTTTAAGAAAACACAGTGAATATTTCGCACTCCTGTGCGACACCAGAACACGCCTTTTCCTGATAAGCACAGCCTCATCCTTTGTCTCCCACTCTCACAGCACCTACAGTGGTGCAATCTTAACCTCCGGTTATCTCTGCACCTCAGACATTTTGCCGTGCTCAGAAAGGAGCAGTGGCATTACTCAGCATGGCAATTCCCTGCTTCCCAATCCAGAACCAAAAGTGGGCCTCCTAATCCCTTTAACAGCAATTATATTGGTGAAAATATTTGGCCTGCCAAATAGCTTGCACCAGCCAAATAGCTCAGAGCATTAAATTGCCTGCAAGCAGGCACAGGGGACAGGGGTTCAATCCCTGGGTCGGCCAAGCTGACACCGCCCCCAGCAAGCACTGAGACTGCAATTGAGACTGGGCGTGATAGTGCACATGCCTGTAATCCCAGCTCTTGGGAGGCTGTAAACAGGTGGATCACTACAAGTCTGACCTAGTAGTGAGACACTGAATATGCTGTAGACCCTTCCCGAAAGTATAAAAAAAAAAAAAAAAAAAAAAAAAACTAACAAATACTTGTATTTATGACTAAAATTTGAGTGGTTTGATTAGCAGATGGAGGGGCAGACCCAAGGTGCTCATTACCTTTTCCTGCACTGCTCAGACACTATTTTCTGCCGTCATGATTGCAGAATTCTCAGAAAGAGAATTCAATAACCTATTGGCACCCTAAAGTGTGGTTATTTGCAGATACTGCTGCAAGTTTTGGAATCATTTCTTTCTTGAATAGTGAGTATATCTAAATTTATTTGATGAATGTACAAGCTCGTTTCCACATAGTCTTGTATATGGGATGTGGTGTAAAAGGAAACCTGTCTAAAGTATCTCTTTTCTCATATGAAAGTTAGAACAACATTTCATTATTTTTCTATACTACGAACTTTTCTAATGAGATGATGTCTCAACAATGGAAATTCAGAGACAGAAAGAAAATTGAACAGAAGCAGAAAGGCAGGAGAAATGTTTTAAAATATAATAGATTCTTTAAGTTATTTTAACTTGCTGTAGTATAAACACTAAGATTCTTGTTTCCCCCTAATACCTGCCTTAAGCATGCTGCTTCTACTACCTCTATTTCTCTAAATTATATCTCAGTAGATATTACAGTTTTTCTGTTGCTTTGTATTTTTAATGTATTCTGTACAGGGTCTCACCGCGCAACTTAGACTTACAGTGATCCCCCTATTTTCAGCCTCCCCAGCACTGGGATTACAGATGTGTACCACTATGCCTAGTCTAGATATTACAGTTTTATGATAATGCTTAGATCCTGGATTAGGGTGCTCAGAGTAATACAACCAAAAAAATTCCTATGTAATCATAAAAGGAGATTTGTTATATTGTCTAACACAATCACAGGTGGGACCCTCCTCAAGCAGGAGAGCTGCAGCATCAGTAGGTGCTGGATCCAAGAAGCTGGATGCCTCAGAACAAGAGGGAAAAATGTCACAGCCCCAGGCTGAGACTAAAGGCTTAAAGAACTCTGGAGGGATCCTGGCATGAGGACTCGGGGATCTGATGTTCGTGGGCACTGGCTGCAGCAGCAAACCAATGCTCCAGAAGTGAGCCTGGGCCAGGGTGGGATTCACTGTCATTTTTTTTTTCCATTTGATCCTGGTCTGTCGGAGAGACCTTCCCATGTTCAGGGCCTGCATGCACCTCACCTCGCTGACAGGAATCCCAGGAATGCCAGTCTTCCCTGGAAGAACCTCACAGACACCTGGAGAAGGTAGTTTCACCAGTTGTATACACATCTCTCAGTTCTGTCAGCAGGGAAGATTAACCATCAGAAACTTTAAGATTAACAAAATTTAAAATGTTAACCTCACACTTAGTTATAATAATCTCTTTTCTGCTATTCTCTCAGGGGAGCCAGTGCTGGAATCCTGAACTTAAGTGCAAAAGAGAGAATTCATTTAATTTGGAGCAGTGGGAAGAGGAAGTGGATAATCTCAGAAGAACAACTGTCATCCTAAATGAATCACAGAAAAATGAATCTACAGTTTGGGAACTAGAGGCATGAAAAATATGCAAAGTGTTTATAGGGCCCACATTTTTTCCTTTTTTTTCTTTCTTTGTACTAATATGGATTTAGGCTCAATTTTTCTTTTCCTTTTGTATTTTTAAGCATAAATTTTTTGTTTGTTTGTTTGTTTTTGCTTTTTGTATTTTAGCGAAGGGTCTACAGGACGTTCAGGGTCTCACTACTAGATCAGACTCCTAGTGATCCACCTGTTTACAGCCTCCCAAGAGCTGGGATTACAGGCGTGCACCACCAAGACCAGTCTCAACTGAAGTCTTAGAGTGCCCTGTTGGTGGGGCCGGCACTGCAGGCCTGGCCCCTGCGTCTGCTTGCAGAATCTCCTTAACTATTTGGCCAGTCGGCACAATGGTTTTGAAGGTAAAGATTTTGCAGTTTTTCAGTATTTCCCAACATTAGGAAGACATTTCAAACATTTTTTTCCATCAATACTCCATCCATATGAAAACTTAATGCCAGAGATATACCATATACCTATTTATGCACTAAGGCCTTTTGGAGGGTCACTTGCCACTACAGTAAGTTTACTTGACCCCAAGTACCCCTTTTTGCCCCTTGAGCAACAACACAAGCAATGTCATTTCCAGTATTACTGAAAATGCATGATCTTAGAGCGGCATTATTAGAATAGTTTTTGCATGAGACTTGAAAAGAGCAGAAAAGATCAGTGTGCATCACAGTGCATGTAGCAGTACTATCTGAAAACGTATTTCCAAAGTTACATAATTCTCTATGTCTCTCTTTATGTAAGACAAAATATAAAGTACATTTTTTTCTTACTTTGGTCTTCTGTCAGATGTTGAAAATCACTGTTCTAGGCAGATAACCACTGGAATAAGAAGATAAAACACATACCACACACACACCACAACCACTGTCACCACACAGCTGCAGTAGTAAGAAACACCATTTGCCTAACACGATGCAAAGCGGTGCTCTGAGTTATTACCTTAGGATGGTATAGCAATTCTATGCCCAGCAGGAGAATTCCTCTCCTCCATCCCTTCGGTTCTCAGTTGCTCTTCTGTGAGGCTGGACAAGTTTGTAGAAATTCACTTTTTCTCTAATGAATTTGTCACAGTTAATTCAAATTCTTAGTCCAGTGCCTTTGGCATCTTTTGTAACTTTTGTTTTAGTGGAAAGAACAATTTATTCTGGTTTTTAGTTTTGCATGCTAATCATTGATATAAATATTAAATAATATCTTTTCATCATGCTTTTCTGATCAGAATCTAGACGTCTATCTACTTATTTGTCATTCTTCTATAATGATTTGGTTGAAGTACTGCTTCAGGAAGAAAAAGAGGGAGAAATAAAAGGAATAAGAATAAGTAAAGAAAAAGTTAAATTATCACTATTTGCAGATAACATGATACTTTACTTGGAAGACCCCAAAAACTTCCACCAAGAAACTACTAGAACTGATATGGAAATTCAGTAGCATAGCAGGATGCAAAATCAATACTCAAAATTCAATAGTATTCCTCTACACAGATAACAAACACACTGAAAGAGAAACAACAGAAACAATACCTTCTACAATAGCACCATGGAAAATGAAATACCTTGGGATTCATTTAACCAGGGAAGTCAAAGATCTTTACACAGAAAATTACAACACCCTAAGAAAAGAGATTATGGAGGATTTCAGAAAATGGAAAGATATTCCCTGCTCCTGGATAGGAAGAACCAACATCATGAAGATGGCCATGCTCTCAAAATTGTTGTACAGATTTAATGCAGTCCCTATCAAACTACCACCAACGTACCTCTCGCACCTAGAGAAATCATTCCTAATATTTGTTTGGAACCACAAAAGACCTACAATAGCAAAGGCAATCTTGGCCAATAAAGATAAGGCAAGAGGCATCACAATTTCTGACTAGAAATTGTACTACAAAGCCACTGTGATAAAATCAACGTGGTATTGGAAATGAAATAGACCGGAGGATCAATGGAATAGATTAGAAGAAGCAGAGGCATCTATGAACACAGTCAGCCATCTGATCTTTGACAAACAGGCCAAACAAGCTTTCTGGCAGAAAGATAGCCTCTTTAACAAATGGTGCTGGAAAATCTGGCTTTCTACATGCCAAAAACTAAAACTCGACCCAGCTCTATCACCACACAATAAGTTAAAGTCAAAATGGATTAACGATCTAAACATTAAAACAAAAACACTTAATCTCCTGGAAGAGAAAGTAGGAGGAACTCTTGAAGACATAGGGGTAGGTAAAGTGTTTATGAACAAACATATATTCGCATGGGAAGCACTTGAAAGAATCAACAACAGAGATCAACTCTTCTTAAGGAGTTTCTGCATGTCAAAAGAAATTCTCAACAAAATGAAAAGACAACCCACAAATTTTGAAAAACTCCTAACTAATAAGCAATCATACAAAGGTCTGCTGTCTGGAATATGTAAAGAACTAAGATATAACAAAGCCCTCAAATTTAAAGACCCAATTCAGAAATTGGCATCTGAGATGAATACACTCTTCTCAGAGGGCAAAATTAAAGAAGCGAATAAATATAGGAAAAAATGCTCCACATTGCGAGCCGTCCATGAAATGCACATAAAAACAACACTGAGGTACTATCTCACTCCAGAAAGAATGGCTATCATAAGGAAATCAACCAACAACAAAGTTTGGAGAGGTTGTGGGGAAAAGGGAACACTTCTCCACTGCTGGTGGGAATGTAGATTGGTACAACTATTGTGGAGGTCAGTGTGGAGACTCCTGAAAAGAGTAGGACTGCAAATCCCATTCAAGCCGGCTATCCCCCTACTGGGGATTTTCCCAGAGGGGTTGAAAACATTATATCATAGTGATATATATGTACCTATGTTTATAGCAGCACAATTTGTGACAGCAAAATCTTGGAAACTACCAACATGTCTGTCACATGAGGAATGGTTGAAAAAGCTGTGGTATTTCTATATAATGGAGTATTATTCAGCTATCAAGAACGATAAACTTGAATCATTTATATTGAAGTGGATGCCATTTGAACGTATACTCATAAGTGAAATAAACCAGACACACATGTGCAAATATTGTATAGTCTCCCTAGTATAAGTCAAAACAAGAAATACAAATGGAAATTTACAACAACAATAACAGAGAATTGAGTGAGATAGTTAGGGCAAATTGAATGGCATATGCTGCAGGGTACTAGTCAGCTTTTCTTCTGGATGGTTGACAACCTAAGTTCACAGAAATAGAAGAACCCCAAAGCTAGCCAACATTTTGGCCCTAGCCTTTCATGGTCAGTGAAGACTCAAGTCATAGGAGAACCTGTACTGCAACATCATGAAACTTAGTTGTGCCCCAAATTTTCTGATCAAGATTTTGGAGCCACAGAGGAAAGAGACTGATGATGTATAGTGTGCCTCAGGAGAGTAACATGGAGAGAAAACTTTCTCTCAGGCTCTCACAGAGAGCAAACTGGTCAAGCACTGGCCATCACTCATCCACATGGATGACACAGACAAAGGATCTACAAAGTAAGGTACAAGATTTACAAGATAAACCCTGAGGGTACTTCACTGACCTCATCAGCAACAAAAGCTATATATTTTGGTATATAGGTCTAGCTCTATCTCAGTCTTAACCATCATCAAAAAAGTATAAAATTGAGGTATATAATGTGGGGCCATAATAATAAGTTGAACTATAAGTGGCTACAGTCAACAACTTCTTCAGATAACTCACTATTATTCTGTAATGCTGCACTGTGTTGGATTGTATCGCCAAGTTCAGGCACCTGAATTGGTTTAATGACAGTGGAGTGCCCATCTTTGACAGGTCTAGAGAAAAAAAAGGGGTATACCAAGGAAGAATCGTGATGTGTGTGTACAAACAGTACAGTTAGGATAAATATGCCGTGCTTCTGCATAATTCTATGAGAAGCAAAATTCTCACTAATAGTGGTTGGACAAGAAATTATGTAGGCTTCTAGTACTGTGGAAAAACACTAGGGAGATAACAAGGTAGAAAGTATTAGTTATTGAATCAGATATAAATTATAAGATAAGTAAACAGCTACATTCTTATTTCACTGATTAAAGGCATCTGCTATAATAATGTCTGTCAGTATTCTATTATGTATGCACCTTGTACTATACAAAAAGATTACGGAAACAGTTTGCAATGTATTAATTTATTGAATCTGTCCTGTTAATTTGTCTTGAAACCATCTCATTGCTATTTGTTCTTCAATAAAATAGAAAAAGTAAAATAAAATAAAATAATAAAATTTCACATTGGTGACAAATGTAACCGCCACCCCCTTCACTGCACAAACAGGAACACATCCAGGTTTCCCCAAATCATAAAAAAATTAAGTTTGTAACCTATGGTGTCACTGTACTGGAAAATGTCAATTATGCAAATTTATGCAATCATATCTGAGGGAAAAAATGGTGTTACTCTTCCTTTCTACCTATTTTTCCAACCACTCAACTCCTCCTTGATCTTAATGTGGTACCTGCCTCTCACGTGAACGGAAACACAACCCTAAATCTCCAAAGAGTTCAGACACAAGGCTCTTGTTTTCAGGACCACAGCAGAGATATACGCAACCACTTCCTTGGAATCTAATGTCATTCGTCCTAGAGGTGCTACACTGAGCTCATGGGTGGATCTCAAGCAACAGAAGTAGAAAATGTTTCTGTTACTTCCATGTTTCTGGTGAGACTTTCTGAATCACAGTTCCTGGAACAGGGTTTCTTCGTATCTGGGTCTAAATGAAAGCAGCTCTGCTGTTGGCAATCTGGTTCTCATTAGGGGCTTAGGAGATCTGTGAGAATGATTGATGGAGTCAGATTTGTGTTTCAAGCTCTAGCAGTTGCATCTTCCTGTTAGAAGCAAATCCAGAAACCATGCTCCAAAAAGAAGTGGACAGTACAGTAAAGGAATTATTTATGAAGAGTGAGCAAGATGCATGGATAATGACGAGAGCTCTGCAGATGCTCCCAGGCCAGCATCATTGGAAAATTCTGGAAGACGCATTAGCAGTTCTCAACTAAAAATTCAAAGAGAAGGAGCAGTTACATAAGTACCAACAGAGCAGCAGTGGCCCCCCACCCAGGATGGAGGGAGTAGGAGAACAAATTTTCTACTCTCACTCTCCACCTCTTTTCAGGCTTTTCCTCATGTCTTTCATTGGACAATTCAACCAAAGCCAGAAGGTAAAGTGTCCCTTGCTTTACTCCCAGGACACCACATGGAGGGAAGACTTGGGAGGTGGACAGGGCTACTGATGGAGAATAGCCCACAGTTGACTTCCCAGTGGTGCAGACAGAAATTAGCAGCTAAAGTACTCTGTCAAGTGGGTATCCCACCTTGAATCATTTGTTTTCCCCATTAAAGGCATGGTTTTAGCTATTATTCATAGACTCTGCATTCCTGGCATTGTAACTGTCATGCAGCTTTTTAATATCAATGATAATTATCTTCATTATTTCATATTCCTAATATATTCCTAATAGCTCTGCCTACAACTCAAGGCTGTCAGATCTGTGGATGGATGAGCCATTAAAGATCTTTTTTCAAAAGGAAATGAAGTTGATATATCTGTAAGATTCATTGCCAGAAGTCAAAATTATTCATATATACATCTATATATGTGTATGATATTTTAATATTCATATATTTCTATATATTTCAATATTCATATATTTCTATATATTATTTTAACATTCATATATTTCTATAATTATTTTAACATTCATATATTTCTATATATTATTTTAATATTCATCTATTTCTATGTATTATTTCAATATTCATATATTTCCATATAATTTTAACATTCATATATTTGTCTGCATTATTTTAATATTCATATATTTCTGTGTATTGTTTT